>JAEUWL010000683.1:0-31588 GCA_018524415.1 Podaxis rugospora
GCAGCTTCGCTCCAGCCCCCCTTGAGTTGTTGGAGCCCTCCAGGTCGCCCTAACAGAAGAATAGGATCCCCCCACAGAGACTAGTCTTAGGCTCACAGGTTTCACTGACTTGGGACACTTTTTTCACTCCAGTCACTCCCTGTCACCCTAGATTCCTCTCTCCCCTGCTCTACCCTCGCTTCCCACACATGTCCCAACAAAATGCGTCAGGAAATGCGCCCACCAGCCTCCAAGACATGGTGACCCAACTCCAGCAACAAATGGCATCTATGGCAAGCAGGCAAGAGCAATCCGAGGTACAATTGGCTGAGGTGATCAACTCAATCCAAGCCTCCCTCCAAGACCTTTCGCTTCGTGCAAAGAACCAAAATCAACCTGACGCGACCCCACACACTACCAACCCTCCCTCTCCTCCTCCTCAATGCTCTCGCTCCTCAAAAATTAAGCCAGCAACTCCCCCCGATTTTTCAGGCGATCGGACGCGTGGAAGAGCCTTCCTGAACTCCTGCAACACCTACCTTCGCCTCTGCCCAACCCATTTCGCTTCGGACCAACAAAAAATACTCTGGGCCATGTCTTTTATGAAGGAGGGACGCGCTGCAAAGTGGGCAGACCAAATATTCCGGTGGGAGGAGAAGAATCGAGGTGAAGAGAGATTTGAGGACTGGGAGGAGTTTCAGGACGCGTTTCGTAAGCAATTCTTCCCTGTGGACTCCGAAGCGGCTGCTATCAATCGCCTGGAGGGTGTTGAGTACTTCCAGCGGAACAGGAGCGTCGAGGACTACCTAGACGAATTCCTGGAGCTTATCTCGGACTCTGGATACCAGGACAAGAAGACTATCGTTGTCAAGTTTCGTCGAGGCCTCCGCCCAGCCATCCAGACTGCAGTCGCTACCATGACTGCAAACCGACCCTCTGACAACGCCCCAGACGCCTGGTACAAGGCAGCACGACTTATAGACCAAAATCGTGCTGCAAACGAAGCTTTCCAAGCCCTAGGACGTTCACAGGCACCCCAAGCAAAGCCCTCTACCGTCTCCTTTCGCCTCCCAGCTCCCCCCACTGCCACTCCCATCGCTTCAACCTCTTCTCCTTCCCCTGCCAATCGCTCCTTTGCTCACGCGACACCTACACCCACCAATCCTGTCCCCATGGACATTGACGCGACCAGGAAGGCCTCTGCGACCCCAGTGGTGTGCTACAGGTGCCACCAACCGGGTCACATGAAATCCGAGTGCCCTAGACGATTTGATGTTCGCCTGATGGATATGGATGAGAAGGAGGCCTTGATACAGAAGCTTTTGGCAGAGAAAGATGCTGCAGAAGCCCAGGCGTCGTTTGAACCATATGAGGACGATGTAGAGGCGGATTTTGGTCTGAGCGGTCGGTGAACGGTGTGCCCCAACCGCCTACAGGGAGTAGGTACAGTGTATTGTCCATAGAGCCAACAAATGACACTGTATTCGCTCAAAACCCACTCCCTATGCAAGACGCACCCCCTACTACCCCTCCACGACCCAAGCGACCCAAGCGACCCAAGTGGGAGCGACGCCTACCCTCCATGTACAAGATCTCCTCTGTAGACCCTGAAAGATCACTTCACCTGACGGTTGAGCTGGAAACGACGGATACTGCTGAACGAAAGGTGGCACAAGCTCTCTTGGACAGTGGAGCGACGGGCTGCTTCGTAGACTGCGACTTTGTGCGACGAAATGGCCTCAATACTCGCCCCCTCTCTCAGCCTATCCCAGTCTTTAATGTGGATGGCACCAAGAACGAAGCTGGATCAATCACTGAAGTCCTGGACATCATTCTCCGTTACAAATCTCACTCAGAACGCACCTCGCTCGCTGTCACCTCGCTTGGGAAGCAGGATCTATTATTGGGCTATTCCTGGCTGAAGGAGCACAACCCAGAAGTGGATTGGAAAACTGGCGAAGTCCGGATGACTCGTTGCCCCGAAAGGTGCTGTTCACTGTGCAAAGAGCAGCTCAAGTCTGAACGAAGAATTCGGAGGGCTGAAATCCGAGCGGTCACTGCATGCTCTACAGGCCCTTATCCACTCTGGGAGGACGCTTGGGACGATACTGAAGAAATTCCGGGACTCCAACCGAAATCTGTGCTAGGAACCATGGATGGGGAACGCATTTGGGCCACCACTCTCCACCCCGACCCCCAGTTCATCCAAGCAACCAGTACCACCTCCCAGAGACTAGCCGAAGCCTTCTACCGCAACTCCCAACCTCCTGAATCGCCTCCCAAAGCCCCCAGCTCTTTAGACGCCGTCCCCAAGTACCTTCACGAGTTCTCCTCTGTATTTGAGAAGGAATCCTTCGACTCTCTTCCCCAGGAGAGACCTTGGGACCATGCTATTGAACTTATCCCTGGAGCGACTCCTGTAGGCTGTAAGGTCTATCCCCTTGCCCCCACTGAGCAATCCGAGCTCGATTCCTTCATCCAGGAGAACCTAGCTACTGGGAGAATTCGTCCTTCCAAATCCCCCATGGCCTCCCCGGTATTTTTCATTAAAAAGAAGGATGGCTCACTCCGACTGGTTCAAGACTACAGGGCCCTTAATGCGATCACTGTGAAGAACAAATACCCCCTCCCACTCATTTCTGAGCTCGTTAACCAACTCCAAGGTGCTAAGTACTTCACCAAGCTTGATATTCGCTGGGGTTTCAACAATGTGCGCATTAAACCTGGAGACGAATGGAAGGCAGCCTTTCGCACCAACCGCGGTCTCTTTGAGCCCCTGGTCATGTTCTTTGGCCTCACCAACAGTCCTGCCACCTTCCAGACGATGATGAACGACGTTTTCCGGGAGCTCATCGCAGAAGGAGTCGTGGTGGTGTACTTAGACGACATCCTGATCTTCACCCGGACTCTGGAGGAGCACAGGGAAGTTACTCGTCGTGTCTTGGAGCTACTCCGTCACCACAAACTCTATCTACGACCAGAGAAGTGCGAGTTTGAGAAGACAAAGGTGGAATACCTTGGGCTTATTATTTCGGAGAATAAGGTGGAGATGGACCCAGTAAAGGTCGCTGGAGTGCAGGAGTGGCCGGAGCCCACAGACAAGCGAGAGGTTCAAGCATTCCTGGGCTTTGTGAACTTCTACCGACGATTTATCCAGGATTTTTCGCACCATGCTCGTCCCCTCTTCGATCTCACCAAGTCTGACTCTCCCTGGCACTGGGGAAAGGAACAACATGACGCTTTCACCACCCTCAAGGAGCTCATCACTTCTGCACCTGTCCTGACCTCGCCTGACACCTCCCAGCCCTTCCGAGTTGAAGCGGACAGTTCTGACTTCGCCACTGGAGCGGTACTCTCCCAGCAGTCCAAGGATGGTAAATGGCACCCAGTCGCATTTTATTCCAAGTCCCTGGACCAAGCGCAGCGAAACTACGAGATCCATGACAAGGAGATGCTAGCTATCATCCGGGCACTCGAGGAGTGGCGCCATTTCCTGGAGGGAGCTCCCCATACTGTTGAAATATGGTCAGATCATCGTAACCTGGAGTATTTCATGACGGCTAAGAAGCTCAATCGTCGCCAAGCTCGCTGGTCTCTTACTTTGGCTCGCTTCGACTTTAAACTTCATCACAGGCCTGGTAAATCGATGGGGAAAGCTGACGCTTTGTCCAGGCGTGCAGATCATGGCTCTGGGACTCATGACAATGAGGATATCGTTCTCCTGACTCGGGAGAAGTTCGCTATTCGGGCACTTGAAGGAATTCAAGTTATTGGTGAAGAACAGGCTCTTCTACGAGATATTCAAGCAGGGAATCGCTTGGGGATTGCTGAAGAAGCGGTGGCCAAGGCAGCTCGTCAGCTGAAGGAGTCTAATTCTAGGTCTCTACACTCGTCTGAGTGGTCCAAGTCGGATGGACTGCTCCTTTTCCGAGGCAAGATTTATGTCCCGGATACCAGTGACCTTAGGCGTCGCATTGTGGCTCTCCACCATGACACTCGAGTCGGAGGACATGCAGGCCGCTGGAAGACGTTGGAATTAGTCTCCAGAAACTACTGGTGGCCTCAAATGTCACGGTTCATTGGCCAATATGTTTCCACATGCGACCTATGCCTCAGAACGAAGCCCCAACGTCACCTTCCCATCGGAGAACTCCATCCCCTCCCTATTCCTGAGTCTCGGTGGGATACCATCAGTGTAGACTTCGTGGTAGAGCTTCCTCCTTCCTCTGGGTATGATGCAGTCATGACAGTGGTTGATTCTGTGTCCAAGCGAGCCCATTTCATCCCCACTCACACCACAGTAACTGCTGAGGGTGCAGCCCGACTATTTCTGCACAATGTCTGGAAATTACATGGGCTCCCCAAGCAGGTAGTGTCGGATAGAGGCCCCCAGTTCGTCGCAAAGTTCACCCGGGAGCTGTACCAAAAATTAGGGATCAAGGTAGCGAGTACAACGGCATGGCACCCTCAAGCAGATGGCCAGACTGAACGGGTTAATCAAGAGCTAGACCAGTTCCTGCGCATTTTTGTCAATGAGCGACAGGATGACTGGTTAGACCTCCTCCCTCTGGCCGAGTTTCAGCACAATAACCATATCCATGCTTCGACCCAGCACTCCCCCTTCCTCCTAGACACTGGTAGACACCCTCGGATGGGTTTTGAGCCTCACCAACGACCGTCTCGCTTGGAAACAGTCAACGATTTTACTCAGAGGATGAAAGCGACACTGGAGGAGGCCAAATCTGCATTGGTACGAGCAAAGGACGAAATGGCAAGGTATTACAACCAAAACCGCACCCCAGCACCTATCTACAAGTCTGGAGACCGGGTCTACTTGGATGCGAGCGATATTCAAACCACCCGACCCTCCAAGAAGTTATCTCACCTCAGACTCGGTCCCTACCCAGTAGAGCGACAGGTTGGTGCTAATGCCTATCGCTTGAAGCTCCCATGGTCCATGCGACGCCTCCACCCAGTCTTTAATGTTGTGAAGCTCACCCCAGCACCAGAAGACCCCTTCCCAACCCGAAAATCGTCCCCTCCATCAGCCCCAGAGATTATTGATGGTGAAGAGGAGTGGGAGGTAGAGGAGATCCTAGACAGCCGACTGGTGCGACAGAAACTCAAATTCTTGGTCAAATGGAAAGGATTTGGTCGTGAACACAACTCCTGGGAGGATACAGCCGATGTACATGCTCCAGAACTCGTCCAAAAATTCTACGAAAAAAATCCCGGTGCCCCACGTCTTATACGAAGCCTCCAGTTCAATTCCATTCCCTTTCAGCAAGTTCCAGCCACCACGTCGAGTCGCCGTGATCTTGAGGGGGGGGTGGATGTAAGGGGACGTCTCAAAGATCCCAGAGACTCCCCAATTATTTCCCCAATCCCCCAAGTTTCTTCAAGCGTTCCAGGGCCTCCTCAGGCACTCTACATTCCCCCCTTCAAACGCCTCAACCACCTAGCACCCCAGAACGGTACAAGCGCTCCCTCAGTGTCCCCCTGACCTCTCTCTCTTCCCTTGACGCCTTCCCTTCATTTTATTCGACCCTCTCCTTCAGTTATCATTCCTTGAACTATTATTCATTCTCCCCATTCGCTTCTACTGTATTTGTCCTTGTGTTGTGCTCAGACACTTCGCTTCATGCTCAGTTAACTTCTATTGCTTATATAAGTCATGTATATACACTGGTTTTCGCCTGCAGGGTTTCTTTATCCTATTCTCTTAGGATTTCCCTGCAGGTATGTTCTCTGTACTTATATACCTTCTCAACATGACTTAGGATTTCCCTGCAGCTTCGCTCCAGCCCCCCTTGAGTTGTTGGAGCCCTCCAGGTCGCCCTAACAGTGGAGGTATGAGAGCTTGCCCTTCATTTACAAGATTTTTGACATGGGCAGTATTAAGGAAATGAGAGGAGAGTAGGTTTCATGCTAGCCATTGTAGAGTTGCACAGGCTGGCATGATATCATTTAGGATTTCGATAGCAAAGGTGTTGGACCTCCATATCTACCACAAATCATCTTGTATGTTCATTTGCAGGAAGGATAAGTGGCCTGGCTGGTGAAGTGAGAGGGACAAGGCATTGGCCTCATCTATCCATTCTTTGTAGTCATTATCAATTTCTGGATCCTCTGGAGCCCGAGGGCATCAAGATAAGCTGTCTGGGCTATGTTCTTTCCCTAGAACATGTCTGAGATAAAAATTGAAAAGTAATATCACTGAGATCTAGTGATTAATCAAGGCCAAAGGTTGAATATCAGAATTATTGATCATGCCTTTGATATATTTTGCATCAACTTCAACTACCAGATTCCTGACTCCTATAATCCAAATCCATACATCCTTCAGTGCTCTAAACAGTCCAAATAGCTCGAGTTTAGCTTGTAAGTAATGAGATTCCTAATTGTTAAGCATTATTGAACCAAATCTTGAGGGATATCACTTCCTGTCATCTCCAAGTTGTTGTAGAATATATCCAACTGTGATTTGCAAGGTGTCAACTCCTAAGATAACCTCATTGTCAGTAGTGTAATCAATAGTGTGAATGCATGGGGAGTTTTTGGCTAAATCCTTCAACTCCTTCATAGCCTCCATTTCTTCATCCCCAAAATGAAATTCTACACCCTTCTTCATCAGTCTAACTAGCAGTCTTGCAACTGCAGTGAAATTGTGGATGAAAATATGAATTGTGCTGAGAGTGCCAAGAAAACCTTGCACTTCTGTGAGATTCGAACATGGGGGCCAGTCGATGATCTTCTGGATTCTAGATGTGTCTGGAAGTCATCCCTCATAGGTGCAGAGATGACTGACCACAACTGCTGAAGGTGTGCAAATGCAAGATTTAAGGGCTAAAAAGGTGCCACCAGTATGCTTAATGCACTGAATGATCCAGTTGATATTTTGTAAGTATTCCCAAACAAACCATCAAATCCCTGGATTTTCAGGGATTGTCTCAAAGCCATCTGTTGTTTCATAACATGTTTTTGGGCCTTTGACTGGTATGTCATCAATGAAGGGCACAGCTATGTCAGGGATTTCATCTTAAAGCAGGAATATATGATCACCATGTTGGATTTGCATTGAGTTTGTGTAATCCATGGGAATGGAAGTGAGTCAAAGGGTACCAAGAGGTGTCTGGAATGTGGTGAGGTCCCAAGACTTGGGTGTAAGAGCTTGCTGGTCAAAGCCTACAAATAAATCAAATATACCATAGCATCCTTGACCACCGAATGACTCAGCATAGGTTTCAACAATAGGTGGTGCCCCTGAGTCCTTTATGGTGATAGCATTAAGAGGTTGTAGATCATGTACGAGGCAGAAAGATTTGCTATCCTTTTTGAGGACACAAAACCATCTTGAGTGATATGATGAGCTTGAGGCTTCATAAACACCTGCAGCAATTTTAGCCTTGATGATATCAATGACTTGGTGGAAGATGCTGGGGGGAATGGGAATATTGCACAGGACCCAGGGAATATGCTCGATAGTTGGAATTATGATTGGATTGAAGTAATCACTGGAAAATTTGCCCTTCTCATCTTTAGTCCAGGCAAACCCAAACTGCTGGAGGAGAATCAGATAATGAGCAAGTTTCTCTTCTTCTGGCCAGAGGAAGCCATCAGGGTTGATATTCATGGATTGCATTCATTCGAGAGTATAATGAGTACTAGGGCTGAAGTCTGAGGAGTGAGTGGGGAGTAGTGGTATAGATTCAAGTGGGTCACAGGGAATTTGGCAGAAGATGTAAAAGTTTTCTAGTAGGGTAGTGGCAACTGGTTTGATCTGAGTGGCAACTTTCTTGTAGGCATACTTGGAAGCTTGTGTGTTAAGGACAGCAAGTTCTTGTAGGTCAAGTTCATATATTACTTGGGGCTTATAGATTTGGTTGAAAGGGGCATTAGTGAATGCTATAGGAAAAATCATAGAACATGACAGGTATGCAATAGAAAAGGAAATTTGTCACTGGTGGGAATCAATTTGTGATGTAGCATCTCCTTGGTCATGTTGAACTGAATCCTTGATATTCAAAAACCCTAGTTTGACTGTATAGCCTTGTAGGTACATACCATGGTTGGTATAGTGAATATTTCATTAGTATTTGGATCAAGAAGAGTGATATGTGAGTCACCATTTGAATAATGATGGGTTTGGGCTTGGGTAAGAGTAAGGAATAGCCAACCAAGGAGTATTTTGTATGGTGTGTTCTCAATAACCTGGACTTGGAGGTAAAATGTACTACCGCCAATATGCACAGGAAGGTCTCTCAACAATCCCATCATCATCTCCTTGGTTGCATTAGCCAATTCCATCAGGATGGTATGATCCCTTAATAATAGTAAGCCCAGTCTTTCCCACATGTCTTGTCATAGGCTAATGATCTGTGATCCTTTGTCAAGTATAGTGTCAACAGAGACCTTGCTATCAATCTTGAGTGGAATTGTATGCAATTCCTCCATGTGGTTGGCGACAACAAGAGGATTGATTGAAGGGGGGTGATGGTGTATAAGGGCAGATGAGACACTTCCTGGACCAAGAGAAGCTTCTTCAATGGCAGAAGCAGTTGCTGAGAGGCTGGTCAGTATTTGGTAAGTTGTTACTTGTTCCTTAATGTGTTTTCTGACATCAGGTACTATAGCATAAAGCTCTCTTTGAGTGAGAGTGACCATGCTATCTAAGCTTCACTGAATAATATTTTGAACAGCCTTTGGATCCTCAATAGGTGACAAGAATTGATATTGTGGCTGGCTCAAAGTAGGAGAAGGGACTGGGGCTGGTTTTGGGGCCTGTTTCATTTGCAAAGATGGTTGGTTTGAGGGGCTGGCAGAAGCAGATGGAAATGAATCTAACATGTTCAAAGGTTGTTTGGGAGTAGCTGGTGAGTTCTTTAGCTTTGCTGCTGTTCCTATGCATCTATGAATCTCGGCTTGATGTTTCAAAGCCACTAGCATGACTGCTTCAAGTGTCTTGAGTTCATCTTCATCTGGTGTTGTGTATGGTGTGGCATAGGGCATAGTGGATGCAGGGGAAGTGCTAGGAGCAGAGGGGACCAGCTGGGGTGGTGGAATGACTTTGAGGATATTGGCCTAGGCATGAATAGAGTGAGATGAGTGTACTTGATGCCAATTGTCAATTTGTTCCTTCATATTTCAACCAAGAGCTATCTGAGGTAATATAAGGGTGCTGTCTGGCATACAGATGTGATTAGTAGTATCTCAAATACATAGTCCTTGTTGAATATACTTGTCAAGCATCTGGCAGTATCTGAACATATGGTCTGGATCAGAACAGAAGCCGCATGGCTAGGCAGGTCACTATTGCTGAAGATTTTGCTGCAGAGGAGCCTGGTATGGTGCTTGAGAAGTCTGAGAACTTAGGAGGCTGATCTTTCCAGCAAGGCAGTTGAGGAACATATCTGACATTAAGATCTGCTCAATGGAGGCCATGTCAAAGGTCTCACATAGTGCTGAGTGCAAGCCCAGAGGCTCACTAGAAACAACAGGTAAGATATAACCCATGTATCATGTAATGTCGGATGCTCTTGGGTCTATTTCCAAAGGATATGCATAGGTACAGAAGTATATGGAGAAGATAAAGATAAAGAGATAAGATGTAAGTCTAAATGTCACCTGGTTTTGTATGTTGATTTGTTTATGTGTGTTGGTATCTTATTCAGACTTACACTCCTCCCCACCCCCAAAAATTCAGCTGTCTGTTTTAATTTAATATATGTATGTCATTGACAGGTTTGATCAGCGATATGTGGAATATTTTACATTTGTTTGCCAGACCTAGTATGTCCAAGGTCACTGTGCTATGTTCTTTGTCAAACTTTGTTATGCACTAAGGGCCATCAAATTGCGGAAGTAATTTGAGCGCTATAGTTTTTCCTTGTTTCTTAAATTCTTTTTGATGGTTTTGCATTGCCAGCCACACCATGTCGCCTGGTTTGAAGCTTGCATCATCCACCCTATGCTTATTTGCCTGATGAGCCTATGAGATCTTTGCCTTGAGTAAATTGTCTGTAGCTGTGGCAACATTGTGATTTAGTCTTTTGACAAATTGGAGTGGAGTTTCTTGCTTGTCCATCTTCTCATGGATAATGGGTGGAATTAAGCGAGGGGAATAATCCAATCTCAATTGGAAACCTGAGAAACCTGTTGATGCATTTATGGTGTTCATTAGTGCAAAACGAATGTGGAGTAACACTTTTACCCAGTCATGTTGCTTGTCATTAGTGTACATACACAGGCATTGATTTAAAGTTTTGTTTGTACATTCCGATGCTCCATCCATTTCTGGATGGAAGGCCATTGACATCTTCAATTTGACTCCTGTCAATTCATGTACATGTTTCCAGAACTGTGAAAGGAATAGTACATCCCTGTCAGATACAATTTCATCAGGTAAGCCATTTTTGCAGAACCAGTGGTTGAAAAATAGTTTGGCTAGATCTTATACTGTGATACCTTTATGACATGGTACCAAGTGAACATCTGCACTGAACCTATTAGTCATGGTCAATATGGTATCATGTCCCTCTTTCTTTGGGAAAGGTCTGACGAAGTCAATTGCTACCGATTTAAATCAGCCATCTAGTATAGGTAATGGGTGTAGTGGCCCTGGTGGGTGTGAGGTCCTGGATTTATTACGTTGGCATTCTTTGCACCCTGGAATGTAGGATGTTTCCAAGAAGGTGTGCATTTCTGGCCAATAAAAGGTGTCCCTCATAACACCATATGTCTTATCAAAACCAAAATGTCCTAGTATGTTGTGTGCAAGCCCTACAAGGGTCTCCTGAATGTTTCCCATTCTCAGTATAATGAGTCTTCCTTTGTAATACAGTAGGTTTCCCTTCTTTTGTAAACCATCCATTTTAATTTCCAATGCCTTTTTACACCAGGGATCTTCATCATATCCATTTACGATTGCATTTTGGAGCTGATCATTGGTAGAAATTTCCAGTACTGGGGTGATCACCCTTTGGTGTGCACATGGTCATGTTGCCAGTTGCTGGACACAATGCATTGGGTTTGGTGTGCCTGCAATGATACTACACACAGGTACTTCCAATTTGTCAGAAAGTTCCATCTCATCTAATCAGTCAAATGCAGTCATCTGCCATGCATCATGTTCAGAGTTGACTTCAGTAAAATTTGCATGAGACAAGGCATCTGCTGCTGAGTTCTCATCTCCCTTTATGTATATGATATCAAATGTATATTGCTGCAAAAATTCCATCCAGCATGCTTGGTGATAAGATAGGTGCTTCTGTGTTTCAAAGCATTCTAGTGTATGATGATCTGTTAGAACAGTGAAGGGAATGCCTAATAAGTCTGATCTCCACTTGGCCAGTGCCCTGTCAATTGAATATAATTCTTTCTCATGTACTGGGTAGTTTAGTTCTGCTCCCTTAAATGGCTTTGACTCGAAATCCACAGGATGAGACAATTCCCAAGTCTTCCGAAGCTCAACATAGCTTCTGACCTGGAATCCGATGCATCTGCTGTTACAAAAACATGGTATTTGGGCATATGACTGTGGTTAATGATGGTCTAGCAATCTGTACTCAGGACAAGACCCTTGATGCCATCGAAAGCTTTCTGGTGCACTGGCATCCACTCAGGGAAAAGATGGTCACACTCCTTGTCGGTAAGTTTGTTCAAGACCTGTGTGTATTTTGCCAATTGAGGAAGAAAGGCTGCCATGTATCTGACTAGCCCAAGGAATTGGCAGACTTCTTTTGCAGAAGTTGGAACTGGCCAATCAACAACTCGACTGATCTTGTGATCATCTGCCTTAATTCCTTGTTGGTTTATAATGTGACCAAGGAAATGGACTTCCATTTGGAATAGATGTATTTTCTTCAGGTTGCAATATAGTCCAGCATCTTTCAATGCCTGCAATATTAATCATACATGTTGTGTATGTTCTTCAACTGTGTTAGACCAGATAATGATATCATCAAGATAAATATGACAAATTTTTCCGATGTATTGTTGCAAGGCTCTATTAACATGTCATTGATGTATTGCTGGTGCATTGCGGAGTCCCATAGGCATTACACACCACTCATACAACCCAAACAGAGTTGTCACTGCAGTTAAGGGAATGTCTGAAGGCTTCATTCATGTTTGAAAAAATGCATTCATCATATCAATGGTACTCCAAATTTTTCCTCTCACACAGTCAGATAATATATTGTCTATTCTGGGTAAGGGATATGAATTGGGAACAGTGTTTTTGTTAAGTTGGCAATAATTGTTGACCCAGTGCGGCAGAGCTGTCAGGTCTGCCTTAGGAATAATGAATGCTGGTGATGCATTTGTAGAACTGGAAGGTCGAATGCGACCTGCTTGGAGGTGGTCCTCAATCAGTGTCTTCCATGCATCACGGTACTTTTGAGGGCAAGAATATGACCATGTCTGTATCATGCGGTTTGCATCTTTTAACCAGATTTCTGCATACTCATCAGTTGGCAAGTCATCGACATATGGTATCTCTGCAAAGACATCTCGGAATTCTTCCACAATCTTCATGCATTCATTTTCCAATTGTTTTTCTAGTTCTATGTGTTCAATATGGTGGGATATTGCTGCTGCAATTTCTTTCATTGGGCACCGTGATATGGTATGTGCCTCATTCCAGTGCTTAACATTAGCTAGTTTAGACTTTAGTTCTTGTAAAAGGGATTGCTGATAAGCCTTAGTAGTGGACAAGCATTCATGTGGTGTAGGGATCTTCTGTGCATGTGGAGGTGGCTTCGCCTTCAAGTTGTCCCCTATCAGTACATACTGTTGTGCCTTATCAGTGACTATACATTGTTTGGAATCAATAACTATCTTATTCTTTTCTAAAAACGGTATGCCTAATATGATGTCTGAAGAAAGGGCATCTGAAATGATGGCAGTAACAGGTAAGGCAGCATATGCAAGGTCATGTGATGATAAAGAAAGCTTCACAAATTTGGTCAAGATTGACTTGGAGTTGGTAGCCATGTGGATTGGTAGGGATGACTTGAGTGGGTATCATGTAAGGCCTAACAAGTTGACAAGATGTTCATGGATCAGAACAATTGATGTGCCAGAGTCAATGAGAGTGAGAGCGGGGATGGGAAACTCACTGTTAGGTCCCATTAGTTTGCAAGGCCACTGCAGTTGTTTAGTACCAACAGCACTCACAGTTTTGTGGAATGTAGAGAAAGATGCAGTGTTGGTAGACAACATGGATCCCAGTGATGATACAGATGTATCGCTGATGTCCAGGCTTGCGATGATAGGGATGGGGATATTGTTGTTGTCAGACTCAATGACTATATTGACTGTCTTGTTGCTCTTGGTATTCCTCTCATTTTCCAGGGCCTGTGCAAAGTGCTTAGTGCCAGATTTTGATGTTGGAGCAGTGGTGGGCGGTCCAGGGTTGTCAACCTTCTTGTAACAGACTGGTAAGTAGTTGTCGCCCAAGGGGACAGGGTTGTTGCACTGCAGGGACTCATGATTGGCTTTTATATGTCTACACTTGCAGCAACCATGATTTTCATTGACGATTTTGTATTCAGTCTCAGTGAGTTTCAGTGGAGGTAGTACATTGTTCTTGCCTGGTTCAAAAAAGCTATTGGCCTTAGTGGAATAGAGAACGTAGGTGCTGGAATTGGAAGGTAGTTCTGCAAAGAAAGGGGGCTTGATAGTATAGGTGGTGGAGAGACCAGTGGTGTACTTAGAAGAGGATTGGGCATAGCCAGTACTGGAAGAACTGTTATTGCAAGAAGATAGGATTTGTTGAATTTTTTTTTTGTTGTTCGTGCCACTTGTTGTCAAGCTTCTCAACTGCATCACACCACTCCTGGATAGACATGAGCTTGAAGGCATCTTTACAAGTAGCCTTGTCCAGTAGTTCCTTACACAGATTTGCTCTGACCAAGTTAATGAATTCTTCCTTGGAAAGATAGCTCTCAGTATCGATAAGGCAGTTGTTGAGGGAGATCAAATCTTGAACCCAGTCTGTGAATATGTCACCGTCACTCATGCGAGAGCCACGGATGCGTCAACCAAGTTCCTTGTACCAATACTTGTCGAGAAATTTCTTGCAGAGGTAGCCCAGGAAGTTGGTAAAGGACATTTTGAGGACTTTTGCTCACTGAGCATGGAGGTGATTGTCAATCTTCTTATTGCCAGCACAGCATTTAAGCACATGGGGCACCCATGACACCTCAGGCACAGGTTTTGACAGGGACTTGAAATAGTTACGTGTGCAGCATTCAAAGTCAAGCAAGAATTCCAGCTTGATTTCCACATTAGTCATCAATGGTGGGCCTTTTGGGACAAGGATAATGCCAGATGCTAGTGTGAGAGTATCCATGATGGAAGGCAGGTGATATTTATCGAAGTCCGAGC
Organism: Podaxis rugospora; assembly: GCA_018524415.1. Taxonomy (NCBI): domain Eukaryota; kingdom Fungi; phylum Basidiomycota; class Agaricomycetes; order Agaricales; family Agaricaceae; genus Podaxis; species Podaxis rugospora. The sequence goes on from JAEUWL010000683.1 coordinate 14,368, forward strand.
TAGAGACTGAGGTGGATGAAGGAGTGACAGGGTCTGAGGTCTCATGTACAGATTCTGGAACTGCATATGACAAGGGGGACAGGGGAGAGGCTTGCTGAGCTGATTGTTGGTGAGCCTGTTGTACACAAGTGCAGGCCAGGATGAATACTGTGCAAACAATGTGTAAGCCCATGACAATACATGATCAGATCAATGATCAGAATGGGGAATATATATGCATTGTGATCAATAATGATCAAAATACACAAGGCGTATGTGAAAGGAGGCAGTATATGTGGGTATATGCATCTGTGCACAGGGATTGTGACAGGATATGCATCTGTATGCATGCAGGTAATAGTATATACATTGTAATGCAATTGTGGGTGGATTGTGGGTGGTTGTATGTGTGTTATACACATGTGGGATGTATGCGACTGTGCGCAAAAAAATAGCAAAAAATTTTGTGGGGAAGAGGGGGAGGGAAAGGAGAATGGCGGGATGTCTTATGGATGTTGTCGTTGGCTTGTGGCCAATGGTGGTGTCAAAACAACTACAAAGAGGATCCAAAAAAAAGTGCAAGCCCAGAGGCTCACTAGAAATGATGGGTAAGATATAACTCATGTATTACACAATGTCAGATGCTCTTGGGTCTATTTCCGAAGGATACGCATAGGTACAGAAGTATATGGAGAAGATAAAGATAAAGAGATAAGATGTAAGTCTGAATGTCACCTAGTTTTGTGTGTTGATTTGTTTATGTGTGTTAGTATCTTATTCAGACTTACACTGAGGCAAAATTCAAATATGGCAAAGCATGGGAATATGGCACAGCATGGTAATATGGCTGAGGTGGAGGGGGTAGTGAGGGCATGCTAAGTATATTGCCCGTATTTCTTCCCTCAAGCAGGAATCATACCACTTGCTCAATGTTATTAATATCCCAGGGTTCATCCAATGGGTGAATAGGATCTTGCAGGTGAAGTTGGGTGCACAGCTGATTTCGAAATTCAATGTGAAAACCATTCATGAAAAGCTTGTTTCGCTCTTGATGTGAAATGAGATTTCAGTTCAAGAGCCAGCTAGCCCAGGTGAGGAAATTGTGGTAATACTCCCCAGACTGGAAGTGGTCTTGCATTGGGTTGGATGCATGATATTCAACAAACAGCTCAAGGTTAGTGACATTAAAATGAGCATCATCTTCAGCTCCTGGGTACATGGTAGTGATCTCTTCTTTGAAGCAGATCCAATCATCCCCTAATGCTGATGGATGACTGGCCCATGTGTCATAATCGACTCCATCAAGATCGTGAAGGGTATAGTGAATCAGGCCATGATTGTCAAGGTTACATTTGTGGCCAAGGAGTTCTATTTCCTTGAAGAAGTGTTGGAGTGATCTTAGGTAACCATCAAATTTCAGTGCTGAAGTGCCATATCAAGATGGCATGGGGCAAGGCTAGGGGTATTGATGAATGATATTCTATTATGGTTGTGGGGGAGGATTTGCTCCAGCTAGTGGATTGAACTGAGCCAGAACAAGCCTAGGTAGGGCCTAGTTGCCTTGAATAGGGAAGTACTGGGCATGATATGCAGGTGGGCCACCAGCATTACCTGGGGTAGCCTGGGGTTGAGCTAGAGCTTGTTGATTGCCAGGGGGAATGGCTGATTGATTGGCATTGGCCATGAGATCATCGTTGGTGGTGGAAGGGGAACCAAAAGAAAAAAATTCTCCTGCAGTAGTAAGGGTGTCAAATGAGAAACTGTAGGGATTGTGAAGTGCAAGAGTGATTTCTTGGGCAAGATTACAAGGAATTTTGAGCACAAAATTTGGTTTTGAAGCCCCCTTGTAGTGGGCTCCAGTTGAAAAGGTAAAACCTCTGTTGGAGGTTCTAGATAAAGCAAGTGCAGTTGAATCCAACAACTACTGGACTTTGTAACCGAACTATGAGAAATAGGGGCCCAAAATTTAGGGAAAAAATAAAATAATATTTAACTATAAAAAAAATCAGTGGGACTGAAGATGAACTTTGGGGAGTGAGGTAGAGGTCAAATACAGGTGTGCAATTCCCCCCCTCCCCATTACATGGCATGCTCTTCTTTATATATGAGTAAAACTATGGATCTGAAAGGGGATCTCAAGGTAAAGGACTATAGATGAGGTGAAACAGAAGGTAACTAAGCTGAAACTGGCTGAGAAATGTAGTAAAACAATAAACCATAGAGATTTAAGGAAGTGTGAAGGTGAATCAGATGATATATAATATCAAATGCAGAGCGAGAAAGTGAGAGCAGAACAGAGAAGGCATAGGCTGAAATGCAAGCAAAATTTCACAAGACAAGACTATTTGAATACTACTACAAATAAGACAATAAGTGAGGATAGGATCATGGGACTGGCAATGATGGAAGAAATGTAGAACTGTATACACATAGGCATGACAATAATAAGATTTAGAAACTTGAATAGTAGAACCCAAAAGTAGTAATAGTGGCTCAATGACAGGCACTCTGACAAAGTTCATTCTGTGATTTGGATTAGTGAGAGAGTGACATGAGGTTGCTATTTTTCATGAGCAACCAATCATTAGTCTCTACAATATATGATACAAATGGTGAAAAGGCCAATCCAAGAGATATCATTCTTTATTATCAGGATGGTGGCCTATACATTATTAGTGACCTTCATCCTGCATATGCATTTCTTTACTATGTTCTCTTCTTTCTCTGGGGTAAACCTGGTTGGCATCCTGAGCTCAAAATGCATGAACCTAATTGACACATCCCTCGACAGCTCTCTCAAATACATTATGTTGCCTTTCAGCTCCAAGTTTGCCCAGATGAATTCTTGATACTGTTATGAGGCAAGTGACTACTACAGTGATACTTGGTCAATATGCATGCATCTATTGATCAAAACCAACTTCACTATCTTTGCTTCAATCAGCCCAAGCTTCGAGCCTGCCTTTATAGTAGGCTTCAAGGTGCACTTAGTGCAGCAGATGAAGAAATCAATTTGAATTACCTTAGCCAAAGGGTCATTCTTTTATCTTCATACATTGGTAGCCCAAGGCACATGCAATAGCACTATCAAGATTCTATAGCTATTGCTCACTATTTTCACCACTACAACTTCTTTCTCACTATGACTTGCAATCTACACTGGGAGGAGATTACCCAAGAACTGGAGCCAGGTGAAACACCATGGGATCACTCTGATTTGGTTGCTCACATCTTTCAGCTCAAGAAAAAAGCCCTTCTGGACTATATATACAAGCATCAAATATTTGGTGGTACTATTGCCTACATATATACTATTGAATTTCAAAAATGTGGGCTTTCCTATATGCATGCCCTCATTTTCCTGTCTCAAGGGTGGAAGTTGGATTTAGTAGAGGCAATTGACTCATGTATCTCAGCTCAATGGCCTAACCCAGAAACCCAGCTGCTTCTTTTTGAAACTGTGAAATGCTGCATGGTTCATAGCCCATGTGGTGCTACCAATCCCTAAGCTCCCTGCATGGAAAATGGTGGCTGCTCAAAAGGATACCCCAAACCATTTTCTGACTTTACAATGATTGATGAATGGGGATTTCCCTGTTACAAGAGATTGAATGATGGGGGAGTGTTCACAGTGGGCCAATATGAAGTTGACAATGGGTGGATTGTTTCTCATACTCCAAGGCTTTCTGCTGATTTCGACTGCCACATTAATGTTGAATTTATCACATCAGCTGGATCATTCAAGTATCTCTTCAAGTATCTTCAGAAAAGAGGAGACATTGCACTACTGGAGATAGAGGTTGACAAAATCAAGCAATACACCCATGGTCACTATATCTCAGCTTCAGAAGCTGTTCATTGTATTTTCTATTTTGATATGCACAACCAGACTCCAAATGTCATATAGCTTCAAGTCCATCTCCCAGGCCAACATATAGTTGTTTTCAACCCAGAAGAGGACCCCCAAGCCATTTATAAGTGAGCTGCACATAAGCAAACAACACTTACTGGATGGTTTGCAGCCAATGTTGATGGAGGTGAATTAGGAAGGCTTGCAAGACAGTTTACTTATCAAGAATTTCCCCAACACTTCATTTAGAAGGACAATAAAAAGTGATGGAAAATTCAGAAGCAAGGGTTTGCAATTGAGTGAATGTATTTTGTTGGACCAATAGCTAGTGAGCAATTTTATCTAAGGCACCTTTTAACAGTTGTAAAAGGTGCTATATCCTTTGAGGACCTCAGGAGCTACCAGGGTGTCCAGTACAATACTTTTTATGCTGTATGCCTTGCATGAGGCTTTCTCAAAAATGATGCTGAGTAGAGAGAATGCCTTGCTGAGGCATGCAAAATACAACTTGGAAGTCAGTTGCAATGGCTATTTGTAACTCTTCTGGTCTTCTGCTCATTATCCCAGCCAAATGCTCTTTGGGCTGAATTCTGGCCTTAAATTTGCAATGATCTTCCTCTTTGCCTTTTGCAAATAGGCATTCAGGATCTGACACCTGGTGATATTCAAGATTATGGCCTATACTTCCTTGATGAAATCCTTTGTGAGTCTGGCTATGATTTGAAAAACTGGCCTGAAATGCCTTATCCCACTTGCAACTGGACTATGCTTTGCACAAATCCCCTAATTGCTGAGCAGCTTAACTATAACTCCTACTATCAGTGAGAACTGCTTCAGGAACACCTTCTCTTGCTTAATGCTAAGCAATTCACTGCTTATGAAGCTGTGGTTGCTTTCATTGAGCATAACCTTGCAAAGATCTTTTTTATTAATGGACCTGGAGGAACTAGGAAAACCTTCCTCTATAACACCCTTTGCAACAAGATTCAGGGGGATGGCCAGATTGTCCTTTGCATTGCATCATCTGGAATCACAGTGTTGCTACTTCCTGGTGGCTGAACATCACACTCTATGTTCAAAATTCCTATTGACCTCAATGAGGATTCTATATGTGTGATAAGCAAAGATAGCCACCAAGCTGAGCTAATGCAAGCTGCAAAGGCCATCATTTGGGATGAGATTGGTGCTCAGCATCACTATGCAGCTGAAGCAGTTGACTGGACACTTTGTGATTTTCAGAATGACAACTGACCTTTTGGGGGCTTAACTGTCATATTTGGAGGTAATTTTCAGCAAACTCTCCCTGTTATTCCCTATGGTTCAAAAGATACCATCATCAGTGCAACTATAATCAATTCCCTGCTCTGGAGAAATATGGAAATCCACTATCTTTGCCAAAATATATGTATTTACAGTGATCCTGATGCTGCTGAATTTGCTCATTGGTTGCTGGATATTGGCCATGGCTGAGGGCTAAATGATGATAGCAAAGTCATCATTCCTGAGAGCTGTGAGCATCCAGTTACAGTGGCTTAGTTGACTTCATTTATTCAGGAATTGGCTATAATCCTCCTCCTCCAGAATACTTTCTCAATCAGATGATTCTCACTCCTTGCAATATGGATGTTGCTGATGCCAATTAGCATATACTTGATAGAATGGTCAGGGACAAGTATGTTTTTTATAGTGCTGACTACATTGTTGATGAAAATGACAAACTATCAGAAACTGGAGAAGGAATTCCAATTGAGTTTTTGTAATCACTTGATGCTTCCAATTTCCTACCAGGTAAGCTTTGCCTAAAGATTGGATGCCCTATTATCCTCCTCCAAAATTTCTCATCAGCAGCTGGCCTGTGCAATGGCATGCACTTGGTTGTAACTCAGATGTCATCATGCATAATTGAAGCTCAGATTATTGGTGGAGATCACAGTGGTGACACTGTACTGATTCCAAGAATAACTTTGATTTCTCAAGGGACTGCAGCAGACTTGCCATTCAGGATTTGCAGGTGGCAGTTTCCAGTCAAATTGGCCTTCTCTCTCATAATTAATAAATCCTAAGGTCAATCAGTAAAATGGGTTGGCCTTGACCTTCACATGCCTGTTTTTAGCCATAGAGTTCTATGTCACTATTTCATGAGCAACTCATAGGAATCATATTCAGGTACTTATACCTAATAATAGCACTGATACTCATGTTATTAATGTAGTTTATCCTGAGGTATTAATAGATAATAATGTTCAATAAGAGTGTGGTTGCACAGTAAAAATAGGAAGTATTGCCATCCTTATTTCATCATATGCAGCAGGTGCATACAAGATTGATTGATTCATCACAAATACAAGTACAGGCAAATTTCACATTCAAACTACACATAAATTTCATCTACCTCACCATCACACTCAAAATAGATTTCCTTCTTGGTTCTTTGTCTCCTCATTCACAGTCTTGAAATTTATGCCCAACTTTAGTGCATACTTTAACCAAACATTTGTCAAGTGAGCCAAAGTAATGATAGCCAACCCCTGCTGCAGGAAGTTTGGATTTTTATCATCAGGATGGCAGTGCTGAAGACTTGTGCCATGAACATGTTGGGGCTGCCAGATGACAAGACAATTTGCTGTTGCTTTGACCTTGATACTATAAGCACCAAGGTAAAAATAGCCACCATCATCCAGACCACTGCTTTGCAAAGTTGTAAGAGCAACAGCTCATTTGTGAGGCTGTTTTTCATAGTGCATCAGCCTATTTTGAAGCAAACATTTAGCAGCAAAAAATAATCTAAGAAATATCAGACTATACCTAGTATAGTTGTGTGCCATGACTCCAGCAGGAGGAGCAAGCTCAACCTTCTGAAAAGTGAATGAGTGATCAGAAAGGGTGATAGAGTATAATCCTTTCTTAGACATCTCCTGCCATTCAGGCATCATGTGTGGCAACATGTTCATTTCCATCCAGTTGTCAAAGTCTCTCAAAATTTCAAGAGGTAAGTGATGGCAAAGAAGATTCCACAAGAATGTGAATGCACTGCACTGCTTTGCATTAAAGCTGTCAATTTCCTCAGGTGTAAATTTCCTCAGCAAATTCTAGACCCAGTGGAAGCAAAGCTTGCTTCAAGCACTAGCTGAGAGGCTGATCATGACTAGAATACCTCTATCATCTCTCTAGAAATAGAATTCCAGTCAAAGAATATATATATATGGGCTACAAATGACTTACCCTAATATTTCACCAAGTACCTGTCACCTCTCCAATGATATCATCCAACCAGTCTAAAACATCTATATCCATAATGAAATCTCACATGACAATGAGCACAATCTCATTGTTTGCTTTTGGATCCCTGATAATATACAACTGATTGGCAGTAATGACCCTCTCCAATTTTGAGTAGTCAATTATGACCAGTTCATGGTGTGGAAGGCAATAATTGGCTTTGGGACCATAGTGAAGGTAGAAGTGCTAGATGTCATGGATGATTTGGGACTTGCAAATCCATTTGCCCTTTGGGGGATATGCCATCTTTAAGTGAAGCATCCAAATCTTCTTGATGGCTGGGCTATTATATATCATGTGGTCAGGATTTTTGCAGTAAGCCTTTGTCATATTGTTTTCCATCAGAGAGTTCCTCCTGGTATTCTTCTGAGCATATGATGTGATTATGAACACATCATATGCAGCTTTGAGTACAGGGTAATTCCCTGTAGATACCATTCTCCCTATCTCCTGATACATCATCCTCACCAAATCAGCATCAGAAACATTTACATGAGTGTTCCTAAAAGAAGTTGCCAAATTCCAGAGATATTTGATTAAGGGCTCTTGAGCAATGTGATAATTGGCAACAAGCAACTGCATGTCTGGGCTGATAGCAAAGGGTTGCCTGAGGGCAGCACAATAGTCAACTCCTACTTGTAGTAACTACAGAGAATACAACTCTTCCCCTTGGAGGGGTAAATTATCTCTTACCTCTTTGGTGTCCAGTTAACCTCTGCCAAGATGGGGGTTTATGGTGAAGTAACACCACCACTCTTAGAGTGGAGACTGGGAGTCCCACCAAGGAGGGGTGTAGATAAGAGCCAAGGCCAAGTTAGCATCCTTTCTGGTCATGGTAGCCTTTGGGAGGCATGACTATGTCAGTATGTACTAGTCTAGTATACAACTTATGGACATCCTGTATATAGTGACTCTATGTGCAGGTGCAGACTGCAATCAGGCCCTACATAATAAATTGTTGATTATAAATATATATATATATATACCTCATCCAATCCTCAAGGTCATGGAGGGCAGCATGAAATTCAATTTGGTTTGCAAACCTATTGAGCAGGCAATAGCCTAGCCTGGCTTCATTAGTATTAGGCTTGAACTGTTCACTGATCTCATCAAGTCAATTATGTAACACAATGAGTAGACCACTGGCTATTTCATGTTGTTTGTCCAACATGATGTTACAGACTTCACTTTGTGCCCATTAAGCTCTTGGAGCCTTGGTTACAATCCAGGTTCTATGGATCCTATTCAGTTTAACCTCTTTTCTGTCTCCATCAGGCACCTTCCCTCTGGGAATATTGTTCTCCATACCATTCCCTTTATCATTCCTTTCTATCAGAATTCCTGTCTGAGTATTGTTTCCTCTTTCTATTTATCCATGGATATTCCTTTTCCTGTGATTATCATTTGCCTATCTAGGTCTTACCCACTTATCTGATGTTTTACCTCTGCCCCTGTCCAATCAGATAACCAGATGCCATGTGGACAAGCTCCCTACCCTCATGAACACTATTGTGGATATCAACTCATATATTGCTTGTGTTCTCCTTTGAGCAGTTAAGAATAATAATACCTAGTTGCTACTCTCCAGACTTTATTCTGACTGATAGTATATAAGTAAGATTACAGCTGTCTGTAATAGTTAGTCAGAATATCAACTTAGGTCTCTCTCCTCACTCCTACTTGTCCACTACAAGTCTACCTTACAGTCTGGACTTGTCCCATCTCTGTCTGACCTCTGCCCATTCATCTGCTTGAGCCTGTAGTTGGTCAAGTGAGGCCATTCACAATACCAGAGGGGCACAACACATAAGTTGAAGCCAAGGCCTCATTTACTCTTGGCCTGCAAACATCAGACTCCATCTGCTTGCAGTCTGCCCTTATGCCAGAGTTAGTCCTTAACAGTATATTCTAACTCAAACCTCAGGTATTGTTCCATCTTATGCCAACTACAACTTGAAGTATTGTACAAGCTCAAGGAACTGCTATTCTAGAACCTATCCTCCCTTATACAGATCATGTTTACTCTGCAGCCCCTGTCCTACAATACCCTACTCCCCTTATGTCTGCTACTATGAATACTTCCCAGTCCTGATTTCAGGACCATCCCTCCACTGACCATCTGCAAGGAAGCACCAGAGAACCTCTAGACCCTGCAGACACTGGCAATGTCAGTAACAATGAACCTGGTATGGATGAGGGTAATAACCCAGAATCCCAGGAGTTATTAGCAACTACCCTAGGTTACCTCTCTTGCACCCTCTGCTCTCTGGAGTGCAACAACTCTACTAGCCCAACAAACCCTCCTCATATTAAGGTCTGAGAGCCCAACATATTTGATGGCTTAGATCCCCTCAAAATCTGTCAATGGGTTTTTCAATGCCACTTATATTTTACCTTGAATTCATATCAGTTCCTGGATGACTCCTCCAAAATCCACTTTGCTATCACCTATCTGTCTAGCACCACACTCGATTGGTTTCAGACCATCCTCACATCTGAGGACCTTGAATAGTCAGACCATGAACTCCTCAACAGCTGGGAAGTCTTTGTCATAGAAATAGAGAACTACTTTGGACTGGTAGACCCCTCTGGGGAAGCTGCTGAAGAACTGGATACTCTTTAGATGGCCAGCAACCAGCCCATTCTCAAGTATGACCTTGTCACAACTGCCTGGCTAGTTTAGTCAGCTGGCCAGACTTGGTCCTCTACTATCATTACTATAAAGGACTTCTGGATCACATACAAGACCTGATTGCCACTTGGGCTGAGGACAAGCCCAACTCCCTGGATGAAATGAAGAGGATCACTAGTCTTATTGACCAACATCACTGGGAGTGGCAGTACAAGTGCAAACAGCATAGTGATCATTCTGCTCAGTACCCAAGGAGTGATCCTAATCTAAGGAAACCCAGCAATACATTCAACAATAACAAGCCTAACTCATCCTCTGCAAGACCCCCTCCCAATTCCAGTCAGTCCAGCAATTGTCCAAATATGTCTAGAAATGCTCCAAAGACTTCTCTGGGCAACAAACTGGGCCTAAATGGCAAGCTTACCTACCAAGAATGCCAACAATACTTCGACAACAACCTCTGTATATTCTGTGGTGAGGCTAACTATTGGGTAAACAACTGCCCATGCAAGGCATCTGTGTCCGGTCCTCCACCAGGTCTGTCCACCTCCAACCAGAAAGCTAAGGGTTGTCAGGCCCAAGCTCAGGCTGTGGCTCCAGTAAAGAATTCCTCTCCCTCAAATCCTCTAGTAGATTTGAAAAAATAGAGGGCAGTCCTCAGGACTCTACACAGACTGAGGACTGCATTGAACTCATCTGTGCCACAGAGAGTTTCCAACTCAATGCATCTGCTCTTTCCAACCCTCATGCCCTTCATGTTTCCCTTTTCTCCCTATCTTTTGTCTGTTTGTCTGCCTCCAATCCACTTTTGTCTGATGGGACTGTGACTGCCCTGGTGGATAGTGGTTCTACACATTGTTTCATTGACTCTTCCCTTATTCATGATTGCTCATTCCCTACTTTCCATGTTGCCCCTATAGAACTCTGACTTTTCAATGGCTCCTCAAACTTGTACATTACTGAACTAGCAAAAGTTCCTATTACTTTTCCTACTGGTGAATCAATAACTTTGGATTTCTATGTCACTCAGTTAGACTTGTCTTGCTCTGTGGTTCTCAGTCACAACTGGCTCACCTACTACAATCTATTGATTGATCAGGTCTCAAATAGTATATCATTCCAGCCACAACAAGTCATTCCAACCCCTGCTCTGACCCTCTGCACTGCACTCTCTATCACCTATCTGGTCCACCCAGATCTGCCTTCCTCTGCCCCTGTTCTGACCCCTGTCTCTGTCTCATCAGATTCACCTCCATCCCATTCTCACATCAGTCTAATTTGCACTGCACCTTTTCTGTATGCCCTATGCCTACCTGGTTCAGTTTCTTTTACTTTTAACATCCATCCTCCATCTGTCTCTGCTGGATCTGCTCAGCCCTCCAAGCCTGTTGACTTGTCAAACATTCCATCAGATTATCACAAATTCACTGATATCTTCAGCAAGGTCCATGCAGATACATTGCTTCCACATCATCTATACAACCTTAAAATCAATCTGGAAGAGAGTGCTAGTCCTCCTATTAGGACTATTTATTCCTTGTCCCAGGTTGAGCTGGAAGCATTAAGGGAGTTTATTAATGAATACCCGTCCATCAGCTTCATCCACCCATCAACCTCTCCACATGGTGCTCCAGTCCTCTTTGTCTATAAGAAAGATAGTTTCCTCTGCCTTTGTATCAACTTCCATGGACTTAACAAGATTACCAAGAAAGACCATTATCCCCTTCCCTTGATTTCTAACCTTCTGGATTCCCCTCACAAAGCTTGCATCTATACCAAGATAGACCTCTGTCATGTCTATCATCTCGTCCAGATTGTTGAGGGAGACAAGTGGAAAACCACCTTCTGGACCCACTATGGGTCCTTTGAATGGATAGTTATGCCATTTGGACTCACCAATGCATCTGCAGTATTCCAGCACTTCATAGATGACATCTTTAGTGATCTATTAGATGTCTGTATCACTGTCTATCTTGATAATATACTAATTTACTCAGACAACATCTCCCAACATAAACAACATATCTGGGAAGTCTTCTGCTGGCTCCACAAGCATGGCTTATATATGTAAGCAGACAAGTGTGAGTTTCATTCAGAAACAGTCAAATACCTTGGTTACATCTTGTTCCTGGACAGTCTCAAAATGTTTGCATACTTCTCCTTCCATCATGAACTCCCTTGGAGCTCCTTAATCAATTATTCTGTGCCTTTCATTCTCCCAGAAGACTCACTTCCCATCAGTGATTATCCTTCCCATATCCAGGCTCTTCTACTATCTGACCATTTCATTATCCCTGGTCACCTGGATACCATACAGGTACCAAATGGACACTATATGGACACACTCCTCACTTTGAAATTCTCTGTAGTTTCAGCCTTCACATACTCCTACTAATTCCTTTGAGCACTTTCATTTTACTATCTGCTTGACTACTGATCCCTAGACTTTATCCTGACTAATAGTATATAAGTAGGATTATCACTGCTGTATTCAGTAGTCAGAATATCAACTTAGGACTTTCTCTCTCCTCTCTCCTCTCTACAAGTCTACTTCCTAGTCTAGACTTGTCTTGTCCCTGTCCATCCCCATCCACTCAAGTCTATAGATTGGCTAAGTAAGGCTGTCACAGTATCAGAGGGGCACAACATATAAGTTGAAGCTAAGGCCTCATTACCTGGCCCATGTGCATCTAACACTGTCTGCTTGTGGTCTGCCCCTATCTAGAGTTAGCTCACTTAATACAGGATGAGAGGGAGGAAGGGTATGGAAGTGAAGCAAACACCATTTTGCAAGCTTAAAAAGGTGCAATTGGATAGGAATATGGCCAGCAATAGCTTCAATACCTCCTATAGGAGTTATGTAGAATGCTCTAATTATCCATAAGGCTACCTGGCATTGCATACATTGAAGGGACTTGACAAGTCCATAGTACCTTACATTTCAATTAAACTATAGGTGGAAGCCATAGATTGCAATCAGAACTATGCATATATTATGACCTTTGTTATAAACTCAGGTTGCAACTAAGGCAAAGGCTTGAGGATAGCAAAGAGAAAAGAATAAGTTGGTAAAGTGTAAGGAATCCATGTGCTCTATCTAGGGTTTATATACTAATAGAGGGATGAGCTAATAATAGATGAAACAGATGATGAGTAATAGTATGAGTCATAATAATTAAGTAAGTGAGTCAGAGTAGAGTTATCAAGGGGCTGACACAACACATAAAATACTATGCTAAGTTAGTGTGTCTAAATATAGATAAAACCATCAAGACTGTAACACTAACTGGGAATTGACCTATTAGTCTGGCTACTAGCCTCCTTGGAGGCTAGCTCTGGAGTCCTTGGGGAGGAGATAGGGAAACCAGACTAGGGAGTAGCCTGTCTGGCAGTGCTCATGTACTATCCTCATCCTATGCTTGGTAGCCCTCAGAAGGCAAGCATGCATCAGCTGGAGAGAAGCTAATCTCCTACATTATCATATATAGAGTAGTTACACATGTTGTAGTCTACAACCAGACTGCATTCGAGCACTGGTATATAAATTGTTGACAAAAAAAAATGACCTATAGTACTATGAATAGTACTACAAACAACTGTCCACTGAGAGAGATGGTAGTGGTTGCTGGAAAAGGAAGATGCCCTCAATGACCCTCTGTCAGCTCTTGATAGAGGGAATAGAACCAGAAGAGGCCTCTGCCCCCTTCCTATCCCACTGAGATAAAACCCTCCTAGGAGTCCACCTCCTCCAAATAACAGAGCCACTAAGCCAGGCAATTATGCCCAGGTCACAATAGCTCCATCCACCCTACCTCAGTAGGCAATCATAACCAATCTAGTCAATTTGGCCAGGATATTCCCTACTCTCCTCCCTCAGAAGCTTATTCAGCTTAAGAAGCAGGCCTCTGGGGTAGGACCTATCAAGTCGGAGGTTAGAAAACCTCTAATGACCACTGCTGGCCCTATAAGGCACTAGGTTATCATTTTGGTGGATGTTGTGTCTCTGACTGTGACACCTAATAATTTCTTTTTTTTTTTGGCATCTTTCCTCCCCTCTTTGATATCCCATATTAGCCTTTTGTCTCCCTTGACTTCAAATAGCTCTTATCCTATGATAACTTCTTCAGCAATTGGCTCTTCCTGATATAGTTGTCATTGGAACAGCATCTTCTTAAGTACCATGACTTCCTTGTATTCTTCTATTTCTCTGAAATGCATGATTCATGATAGGATATCTGCCTTGGTGTTTGTTTTCCCTAGTATATATTTCAGCATGAAGTCATATCCTTATAGCTTCAGATGCCATTGTATTTGTCTGGCATTAATTTACCAGGGTGACCAGAAGTATTCAAGGTTCTTATAATCAGTCCATATCTTGAAGGGTTCCCTTGCTTCTAATAAATACTGCCTCCATGACTTCAGTACTTTGACGATTGCTAGGAGTTCCCTGTCATATATCTCATAGTTGCATTTGGCTAGAGAGAGAGTTCTGGAGAGAAATATGATGGGATGCCATTTTCTACCTTGCTCCTGTAATAGAACTCCTCCTATTGCATGCTTTGACACATTGACCTCCACTTGAAACTTCCCATTATCATGTGGAAGTGCCAGTACTGGTTCTTCTGTTATCTGTTGCTTTAGTTCTTCAAATGCCTTTTATTGAGTTTCTCCCCATTTCCACAGTTGTCCTCTTTTCAGTTTGTGCAAGGGTGCTCCAATGTCACTGAATCCCTTGATGAACCAGCAGTAGAAGTTTGCAAATCCTAGGAAGCTCTCAACATCTTTAACAGTGGTCAGAGTGGGCCAGTTCTGAACTACTACAATCTTTTCTTCTTCTATTTTAACCTTCCCATCTCCTATGACCACTCCTAATATTAGTATCTCTATAGCATTGAACATGCATTTAGATCACTTGAAATATAGCTTGTGCTTGTCTGCAATTTTGAGGAAACATATCATCTGATCTTCAAGTTCTTGCTGGGTTTGTCCTGGGATGACAAGGTTGTCCATATAATTGACCAATACTCCTTCCTGCAATAGTTTCCTGAAGATAGCATTCGTCATCCTTTAGAACATGCCTGGGGAGTTACATAGGCTAAAGAATATGACAGTCAGTTCAAATAGTCCTTTATTCATCAAAAATACTACCTTCCATTCATCTCCTTCCTTTATGCATATGTTGTTATAACCCCAAATGATATCCAGCTTGTTGAAGTATTTAGCATCCTTCAGTTTTGTCAATAATTTCTCCAATTAAGGGTAGTGGTGTCTTATCTTTGATGGTGACACTGTTGAGCCTCTAATAGTCCTGTACCAATCATTTGGACCTGTCTTTCTTGGGAATAAAGAAACATGATGATGCATAGGGGCTTTTAATAGTCAGATTTGTCCTGATGAGAGGTTTTCTTCCATGAACTTGTGGAGTTCTTCCTTTTCTTTGACTATTATCGGATAGACCTTGGCTGGCAATTCTTGTAGGCTTTCTTCTATGAGGTTGATCTCATGGTCCCACTCTGTGTGTTCTGGCAGCTTGTTGAAGTTCTGTTTGTTGAACAGATGTATATATTCCCTGATGTACTCTGGTAGATTTGCCTCCTTGGTGATGTTGGGTGTTTTGTCTTCTGATGCCTGTGTTTCATTCCTTCTTAGTCTTGGTACCTCAATGTCTCTATGCCTGATTTTGCATTCTGGTGGGCACCATGTGAATTTAATCCAACTGCAGTTCCAGTCAACCTCTGGGTTGTGCTGGGTAAGCCAATCATGGCCTAAGAATATATCTGCTGAGTCAATGTACAATACAACTACTTCCAGTTATTCCTTGTGTCTGTTGATGCCCATTTGCAGTTCTGTGTATTCTGTAATGTACTATCCATTATTACAAGTTCTGTCCATATTGTATACCTTGAATAGTTTTTCTAGTTTCTTTGTTGGTATTTCCTGTTCTTCAACTGCCTTTTTGGCAATGCAGGTATGGGTGCATCCAGAGTTAATCAGGG
The DNA here is from genome assembly GCA_018524415.1 of Podaxis rugospora. NCBI lineage: Eukaryota > Fungi > Basidiomycota > Agaricomycetes > Agaricales > Agaricaceae > Podaxis > Podaxis rugospora. The sequence continues at coordinate 30,104 of JAEUWL010000683.1, forward strand.
TCAAGGGTCTCTACTGTTGATTCCTTGGTGTTTGAACCTTTGGTCTTATGAAGAGTTCTCATACTCTACTTTTGCTTTGGGGAATCATATATGATTGTCAAGAAGAAGCTTTAGATACATAGGCTCAAGAGTTTGTGCTCACTCTGAGCCTTTGGAAAAACCCTGCTGCACCGATCCCATTTCATCTTCCTGCTCCTCTTCCATGCCCCTAATCTGTGCCCTCCTGGGTGCCCTACAATTCCTGGAAATATGCTCTTCTTTTCCACAATTAAAGTATCTCCTGCCTTCTAGCTTCTTGCAATCTCAGGCAATGTGCCCTATGGTATTGCACTTGAAGCATTGGAGTGGTGCTCTGTTGTTGGGCATTGCTTGTCTCCCAATCTCCATAGGTTGCCCAGTCTCTCTGTAAATGATGCCTATCCCAATGCATTGGGTGTGGGTTTCTACTGCCTCATAACCCAAGCCAATGTTGAAAATCATATCCTTCCATTGCTTATAGGTTATAGGTCTGGCATCAATGGGGAATCCCAAAATAGTTTTGATAATGTCAGCATGTGTGTTCTTCTTGAGTAGGAAGATAGCATGGTTGTCATCAGTCTTGGATCTCATTTTTAAAATATCAAATTCAATGAGGAAGTCTGCTGTGTGTTTATTGTTCTGCCAGTATGATTCGATTCGCCATTTAGCCTCATTCTGCTGTCCTTCATCCCTGAATGCTGCCTTTACTTCTTCCTGAAATATCTCCCAGATGATTGTATTGTTACTGCTCTCCATCTGGTTGAGCTTCATGCTTGTGAATTGTCCTGCTATTCTACCTCTCATTCTAGAGAGTACTGCTATGGCCCATATATCGGCCTCAATGATTTTGTTGAACTTCAAGAAAAATGACATGGATCTCCACCAGTCATCAAATTGGCTCCTGTTTCCATCGAAAAATCCTGGGTCAGGAACCAGCAATTTCCCTCCCATCTGCTGTTGTATTTCTTCAGCCATGCTAACATTGTCAATTTCATTGTTTATCTGCTCTGGGTGGTCTCTGTCTTTGGGTCCTGCATTGTCTTCTTTGTCTGCTAGTTCAGCAGTATCATCTTTGGCTGCATGTTCTGCAAGTTCTTCTTCATCTGCAATGCCTTCTTCATCTGTATGCTCTGGCTCTTCTTCATCCACAGGTTTTTCAAACTCTTCTTCATCTGTTAGCTCTTCTTTGCCATCGGTGTGTTCACTCTTGGTGATGTCTGAGAATTCTGCTGTTGATGGCTCTCTGGTTTGCCCTAGACTATAGAGTACTAGTGTTCCTTCTCTGCTATTCCAGGTGTTACTCCTGCTCATACACTGAGCCCTGATATCACACCTGTTTGTGCCTAGATATATGCCCCTAGCTGGGCCTCCCTTGTTGCAAGGTGAGTAGGTAATACTTTATCAAATGTTATAACCTTTGTTATGCACTTAGGTTGCAACTAAGGCAAAGGCTTGAGGATGAGCAAA
>JAEUWL010000680.1:0-31290 GCA_018524415.1 Podaxis rugospora
GGGGCGCAACACATAAGTTGAAGCCAAGGCCTCATCCTCCCGGGTCCGCGACTCGCCCGCTCCTGTCCGCTCGCGGTCTGCCCCTGTCCGGAGTTTGCCTCCTTAACATAGAACACTTTTGTCCCCTACTGTATCCTGTCTCACCTGCCCTCAGAGAGAATGTTGTTTCCAAGGCAAAAGGCAACAGTATATGGTTTAGGCAAAGTCAGACAAATGCATCCTTGGAGGGCAAGCAACCTGTTTCCTAATCATCACTCTCTTGCTAGATGCAATTGCATTGGAAACCTAAATAATTTGTGAGTGAGGATTTTTACCTCTGTTAATGCAGGATCCCTTTCATGGCTTGTCTCCTTGCTGGCAAACTCATGTCATACTTCTGGCATGATCAATATCTCACTTAGCAGGTGCATGAAGTTGAAGTCTTTACTCTGATGGCTCTGCAATATTTCCATCCTTCTACATTCTGACCTGAGCACTTGTCAAAGAAAAGTGGGCTGTTTACTCCAAGGCCAAGACCCTTACCTTTGTCCAGGGTGAGAAATGTGGCTGTGCCTGCCAAAAGGTTCGAGGGCATGTATTGGCAGGACTCACATATGTTGAAGGCTAAGGCTATGTAAGCCTGGCTTACAACCCACCACATACCACGTGACCGTCACACATACAGGCGACACACCCGCGTTCCTGATCCTTCCTTCTTCCCCTTTTACCAATCTCCATCTCATTATCAATACGCGCGTTCTGTATATTGTTTTCTGGTTCTAATTCGACATACGTTCGTGCCCGTATATTGGATCTACGTGAGTGACAACTGTGAACAACAGTCTTACAGGCTAAGGCACTACCTTGTCTTTACTGGTTCGGAAATAATGATCCCTCTCGATATGCAGATGGCGTAACTCCTATTCGGTGCACGCCAGAGCCCAAACACTTTCACTATGCATGCCTATATCTTAGAATTGAACGCCCATCCCGCAACTATTCTGCCTAGCTTCACACTCCACGAACAGATCTATCCGAATAAACTAAGTATCATTCCGTTCAGAGTAATTAAAGAGACCCATCTCAGATGAACCTCGGTCATGACTGCGTGATATAATAATAATAAAACGTGTTCAGGTACATAGGGGATAATGAAGTCATTCCAAGGAAGTTACTGCAATAGGTTCATGCTCGGGGGGTAAATTTCAGACGACAGCCATCTTTAGGGAAGATCGTCGCAATAATCCTGCAGAAGGGGTAAACACTCAGGCATTCCAAGCATCAATGAGACAACCACGTACTCGACTTTGTTGCTCAGTGGCGTGAGCTCGTGCTCAAAGTTCATCATGGCGACGGCAGTGGCCAATGCGAGGGCGATGTTCATTTGAGCGTATTCCAGACCAATGCATTTGTGAGGACCACTACCAAAAACAAGATAGTTTTTGGGATTCAAGTTGGCCAACCCCTTCTGATCAAGCCATCGTTCCGGATAGAATTTGTCGGGTTCCGGGTAGACTTCGGGATCGTGAAGAGAGTTGTAGAATGACGGAATGACTAAACTGCCGGATGGCACGGTATAATTATCTGTGATCGGGAAGGCCCTTTTGGCTTTGTAAGGAACCTATCGGAAAAGGAAATAGATTTACTACAACGAGAATCTCAATAGCAGCCGGTAATACGTACCATGGTCACAGGTGGTTTGACACGCATGCTTTCCTTTACGACGGCTTGCAGGTAAACCATATCGTCCATCATTTCAAGGGTGATCGGATCCTCGTAATTGCCCATGCGGACGCGTTCCTGCTCCTCTCTGACCTTAGCGAGGACCTCGGGGTGATCAGCAAGGTGTTGGAAGCCGTAGATCAAACCACTGCTCATGGCGTCTTGAGAAGCGAAAAGGAAGGAGAAGACAACTTGGGCCATCTCGTAATCGCTGAAGTCCTTTCTGCCCTTGTAACCTGGTTCGGCCATGATAGACACCCATTCGTCCAGCATGCATTCTGGTTGACCACCTTCTGCCATAGCAATTTTGCTCTTGTGGGCGGCGAGTTGGAGCCAGTGCATAACTACCTTGCGGGCCTGGATAGCCTTGTAGACTTTGGTTCCCGGAAGGGGTATAGGGAAGTTGACGAGCTCGAGGGATTGGGTGATGAACCAGTACTTGTCGTTGATTTCTTGCATGGCAGAGTCAGGGATATGATAACCACAGAAGACGCGAAGAGAAGTTTCCATGTTGAGGTGACGAGCTGTCATCATGATGGGCGTAGCTGAAGGCTCCGCGGCTGCCTCCTTCAACCATCGGGAAAAGTGTTTGCGAGCAGTAAGCTCTTGTAGTCCCAAGTAGATTCTACGTCACATTAGTGGGATCCTGGAAAACACGGAGAGTACCCACCCAAGAGCCTTGCGAGTGAAAAGCAAGTTAAGAACTTTGCGGTAGTCAACGTGGTCCTTCCCTGTTAGAAAGACCCTATTGATGTTATTGAGTTCCTGCACAAGGTTACAGTGCATACGGAACTCACCAGTTATCAGAACCAATGACCTGTTTGCCGGAGTGGACTAAGGCAGGCTCAGCGTATGAAGGCGAATTGAGTATCTTGCGCGAAAATTCATTTGAAGAGGCCATGACGATGAAACTATTGCAAGGTTACCATACGATCAGACAACTTGTGGTATAGGTGACCTACATATTAAAGACACTGACAACGCTGAGTGGTCCTGAGTCCCATTGTTTTTGGTAACCCTCCATCGAAGGAGACATCGAGTCAGCAAATCTTCCAATGACAGGAATTGTCCATTTATCTCCGGGAAGATGTCGTTTTTTGTACCGATAAACGCCTTGTTCCAATGCGAGGAGACCACCAACAATTGCGAGGGTTGTGTAGAGCCATGTCAAGGTACTGCCTTGGACGGTAGAGACAACATGGGACGAGGTAGCATTGTAGAGAGATGTTGAGGCAGCCTTGAACTGGAACACCATCTCGAAGAGGAAGCAGCAGACGTAGGCTCAGATACAACCAACCCACGGTCTACAAGTAATTTCCAAGATGACACCACTCAGACACCATTTCTTTTTCTCCGGCCAATCATCGTGTGGGAATACCTTTCCTTGCCAAGCCCGCCTTCCTGCCCTGCCCACAAATGTTACTGTATGGGTGGTGGTCTTCACTGGTAGCGTCAGGTTAGGTCCATTTTGTACTCCCGCATCATTGTCCGACAGTTCCACACTGTTCCCAGTGGAGTATCCTCGGGTGCACTCCTTCGTCACCTGGGAGCGCACACCATCTCCTGAGCGGTACATTGAGCTTCGGGCTGTGCCATGTCGAATTGGTTAAGCTGGACATACATGGGGAAAGCAATGTAGATGAGATGAGACAGAGAAGCAGGCGCCCCAGCGCATTCAATGAGGTATGCCAATTTATGCCCTTTTAGCACGTACCCTGGGTCCTGTAAGGCGCTGTATCTGGTACCGACACCTTACGGAAATTGTTCTCTCGTGTACAGTCCCTTCCGTCCCTCTGCCTGTAACACAGAGGTACCTGGTGTCCAGACACAGGGAAAATACTATATCTCTGAACATGTCAGAGGTCTTCCTTCTAATTAATGCAAACATGTGCCCACCTTCCCCCATTTATCCACCAAGCAGCAGAGACCAATCGTCATCGCATGCGCCTTGCTTCAAGCCCGCCCAGGTCAAGAGAACTATTATGGTTTACATCGATTCCCCACTGAAAATATCACCCAGCTTCACAGGTACGATGAGTAAGGGTTTGCCCCCGATAACTTATATAAGTCTACTCAAGATCCTTCCGGCTAACGTTCTAGTTACTGGATACATGTCTGAGCACATCCTCAGCACTTTCTGTACAACATGCCGTAGTTTAACTTGACATGTACGGCCACTCTTGCGCCCTCCATTGTTCGTAGTTACTTGCGCTGTTAATATATAGTATAGGGGGCATTTACCCGGTCCCTTCCTAGTCCATAAATCTTTGTTGTTGCAAAGCCTAGGATTCTGCTAGTTCGCGTTTATTCTCCAAGTCTTGTTTTGGCCCGGTATGGCACATTCCATTAATATCTGCCTTATGGACTCCCTTTCCCGGAGGTGTTGTGGTTAGTCCTATCTAGGCTTTCGTCCAGTATTTGACTACTCTCTGGATGTTTTCTATTGTCTTGAAGAGGAATTGCCTTCGGTTTTGCCATATTACTATAGGTTGCCTATAAGTCGAACGTGCCCGAACTTCAAACTGTCACATCAGTCATTGCTCCGATCTACCAGGTGTACAAGCATCATGTACATATACGTCAGGTCCATGTAACGTCTCACGTTTGCAACCCCCCCCCCTCTTGCACCACTCATATCAAGATTATCTACTAGTAGCTTCTCTTCTATGTGACCACTAATCAAATGCGACCATGGAGCACTCACTTGCCACAGCGCCAGCAGCAGAGATAACTTTCGAACAATTTCGAACTCCAAATTACGCAGCCCTATATTCGTTAGAGTTTCAGCTCGACTATGCCAGATATTCCTGTTCTGATGACCCCTCACACATATCGTCTAGCATTCCTCTTTGCTCCATTGCTTTCCCCCTCCCGACCGCCAGTACACCAGATGCTGTCGGCAGTGTTTGGGGCACCACCACCACTCTGTCTCACCGTTATCGCGTGTCTCTTGGGACTCTCATTGTTGAGTCGGGCAGATCTAATCGACATCAACATCGAGGTGGATGACTCAGGACCTGACCCCTACCTGGCCAAGTGATTTCATACGCGCCGAATAATGCGTGTCAACAGGGACAGAGCTGTACGGACTCTACCGCGAGGATTGACAGAAATCTGGCATATCATCAGTCTTGGCACGACTGCACTGTAGGTTACTCATACTCCCCTCACTTCAGTGCGGTATTGAGTCTGATTTAGTTCAATCCAGGTCCTGCTGAAGCATCCGACAACAAGGTTCCCATAAACCAGCCGCTCTCCACTGGATTCAGATTCAATGGTTAGCCTACAGAATCCCAGACCACATTGCACGTGTATAAATTAAACGCTAACCAATAACATCGTATGTCAGGCACCGCTATATGTGTGTACTGCATCTTGGCGAATTCGAAACCGTCACCCACCACGTCGGTGAACAGCAACGTGACGTTTTATATAGATGAAAACATCGCGAGCACATTTGTTTGGGACGCCCCTGAGGCAACCGGCTATGACTACATCTACAATGCGCTTGTCTATTCGATTAATTAGGGAGCTACGACTTCAAGATGGGCACGAAAATGGGGAAAAGTCCTTGTTATTGCTTGACTATACTGTCTATTCGTATGGTGACCTCAGGTTGTTTACACCTTCTCTCTAACAGCATTTCTCAAGAAACAAAATGACACCGGATACGTCAGCGTACGTTGGCAAGATTCCCGCCGTGATACTGCGCAGGTTAGCGCAATTATCGGAGGTGTCCTCGGGGGTCTGGGCGGGCTTCTCGTCCTAGGCTCTGGTACCGTTGGCGACAATTCCATCGCCATGCAGAACACCTCAAACACCTCACGTCAGATCCCACTCCGCAGCACCGGGATCAAGTCGTAGTCCCGTTCGATTGTTGGGCTCAGGCTCCTTGCCCCAAAATCGTCGCTTGGGTAAAAGCGGATAAGTATCAGGCACGGATGCTTGCTATTCACAATATGGGGACGCTGGCTGGGCGCAGATGGGCATTGAGAAGCACAGAGATACGGCAAGCCTGAGATTTTGGATAGCGCCGGGAGAAGGTCGGCTCGGAAGGACATTGACCATGCACTTGATCCATCCATAGAAATTACCACACGTTATACGTAAGTATACTAGAAACATTCGCAACACGAAGCGATCCTTTAACCAACGAAACGAGATCGATGGACTCAATTCCGCGGAGGGACGGTTGCGGTTGAAGGACATCATGATATGAGTGTTTACGGAGAGATCCTGTTATAGTTAAGATCAATATTTTCAATCAAGCTCACCCAGAGGGCCGGGTGCAGTCGTTCTGAAGGAAAGGCTGTATCCTAGTGTTGCATCTCACCGACTAAGATTGGGTACCTAACTCTCGATCGTTGTGTGCCAACGATCATGGTAGCTGCCAAGATCGCGGCATGGCATGATCGGCTCCATGATTTCACATGACGGATTTCACCGTCGAGAGTGGGGCTCTGCCTTCTCCTCACTAACGTCATAACCTACACGTCCCGATAATAATGTCCAGCAAATTGCGGAGCATAGTATTTGCCTAGTTTTACCACATCACCTCTTATCACCAACGGGCTCACAATGTTTTCTCGTACTATTCGGCTATCACAGCCAACCGTCGCCTGCACAAGGGTTCCTATCATGGCAAGACAGTTCCATGGTAGCCCGATTGCAAGGGAAACGGTGGGAGAAAAGGTGCGAGAGTTAGGGCACAAGGTAAGGATGAAACTACACAAATGGCGTGGCGCATGATTTGACATCCGCAAGGTCAATATGAAAGTTGGCAAGGGTCTGGCCTCTGCCATCGATACTGGCGAGAAGGTGACACATGCGACGAAGGAGAAACTAGGTGAGCGGTTTCTTTAGGAGTCCCCTGATTTTATTGATTCGTTTAGCAACCGATACAGAAAGTGTCGAACGAAATATCGAAGAGGGTAAAGAGAAAGCTGGGAAGAAGGCCAACGATGTACGCTTTGCCTTTTGCCCAAGAGACTATGGCTCACGCGTTCACAGGTTGCAGAAGGTGCACAAAAGGCCAAGGAGGATTTTAAAAGGGAGCTAGAGAAGTAAATCTGGGCGGTCTCTGGGCTTTGCAAAGCGAACTCTTGCATCTAGCGAGTGTACTTATTCATACACATGATTACATTTATGATGTTGTACATTAAATCCCCTTAACCTAACAGAGGTAAATAACGCGCCCGTCAACGAATTCAGTGGTCACACTACTACACTATATAGTTGGGACCACTCAGGTGTCTTCAACATGTTCCGCTCTCTCACCTCATCCTCCAGGGTAGCCTTTGGCTTGTGCAAACGTCAATCTCATACGTTCAACAGATTATGTAGTTCCGGTGGTGGTGCTGCTCGGCGTTACACTGTCAAGGCTGACTATGAAAATAAATACGCAGAAAAGATGCGTCAGCTGGCCGCCAAGTGAGTTACACCAACCCCAATGTGTCAACAGCGATAGAATTATTGAAAAGGTTGACGCATGCATCTTTATCAATATGACATTGTACAGGAAGGGACTGAGCGTGGAAGAGCTCAAGGAAAGGGCGAAGCAGACCCAGGAGGAGGAGAGCCGTCGGCGACGGGAAGAACGGAAGGCCACTCTCGCCGCCCAAGAAAAGCAACAGCAGACATCGTCCGAGAAGCCGACGTCAATCTTTGCATCAGCATATATACAGGACAAATCGCGCAAGGACAGTTCACCAGTCAAGGTATGTCATTGTTTGTTCGGAGGAAAGACCGACGTCAAACACTCTTCGCAGCCACTGTCAAGTATTCTCAACACTTCCCGAGTGCAATCCACACGCCACACTTCGGAACAAATCACGCAACTATGGAATGCTTATCACATGTTGCGGTCGGGAGGGACAGGTCGCGGGTTTCTTTGTGCCTCCATTCCCTTGGATCTGTACAAGAAGATGTCGGCGGTTGCAGAAAAATATCCGACTTTTGTCATACCTATCCGACGTCCAAGGGACGCATCAACTCCACCTGTGAATGGCGAGAGCGACAGTGCCTATGAATTTTACTTTCTCGAGTGGGATTTCCATCATGCTCCGCCTGTCCCTAGCGCCAACGAGGATCTTTTCGCCAAACCCTTGTCGTCCGAAAGCCCGAACCCGAAAATCTCGACTGTGCTTTTCACACCATTAGAAGAATATAAACTACGGAACACTTTCGCAACTCCCTATCTCGTACTCACGAATTATACCGATCTCGCTTCCACACATGGTCTGGTCTTGCTGCGCGGGGAAATCACGCCAAGTTCTGGTGCTAGTGGGAATTATATGTTGTCACAAGAGGATGCGCAGCAGCTTTCGATGGCCATTCAAAAATTCTATTTATGGGGCAATGGTAAAGGTGAAGGGGAGAAACTGGTGAAGACTTTCCATGAAAAACCCGAGGAGTTCAAATGGGAAGATTTAGTCAAGGTTGCAAATTGGGGCATCTGATTATGGTTCCATTTCTACTTTCAACGTGGTGGATATCATTGTGGAGAGGACGGGTGGTATGGAATGCTACACAGCTTATTAGAATTGTGTTAGTGGTAACCGTGGCAGTTGAGGTATAGACATCATTATGCCTAAAGACAGGAATGAAATATATCCGAAACTAGACAGATGTTATGAGGGGAGCCTTCTTCACCCACTGTCGCTTCTCAATTTCTCCAACGGCGAATGCAGCGAAGGCTTTGCGAGGAAGGGTGGTCCCAACTTTCCCATCACCAACATATCCAGCCACGACTGCATTACTATTGCTATTCGTCAAGATGGGGACTCGGACGATTGTCCAGTCCAAGTCTCGGCCCTTGTCGCGAATGGTGTTCCCAATAGCAACAATGTCTTTGTATGCAGACTTTGCTCCTGCCTTGACGACATTAATCATGCAGGAGTACGCAAGACTGAATTTGTCTGCCGGGTCTACAATGGATGTTGTTCCAAGAGCGATTAGGCGTTTAACGCCCTGCTTCCGCATGGCATCAATGACCAGTTCGTAGCCTCTGGCCAAGGGGGTATCACTTGGTTGCCCGAAGGCAGGACCAAGAGCCGAGAGGACGACATCAACTCCTTCCAGGGCCCTTTCGATGGCTTCTTTGTCGGTGAGATCACCTTTGATGACAACGAGGGCAGGATTGGATGTGTCATTAAGGTCGGAGGGAAGTTTGTGAGGGCTTCGAGCGTAGATGACGATTGTACTTGAAGGATAGTTGGAGAGCAACTGGCGGATCAAATGGATTCCGCACGGACCTGTCGCTCCGAGGACGAGAAAGCGCATGGTGAGGTCGTAATGATTAGGAAAGAGTTGGGTTGAACAATGATGCAGATGATTAATGGATTAATGCCAGTGACCAGTGACACTTTTCTAAGAAGGCTGCCAAGACATCTAATAATAGATATTGTCCCATGCTTTCGCTCAGCTTGAAAGCCCTTTAGGAAAGGTAGATCTGGATCCTACAGCAACTCGGTCACGGTGGGTGCAGTCAGAAAGCCAAGTTCCATCTATGTATGCTGGTTATTCATAAATTAGGCTCCTTCGGCCATAAGCCCGCCTGCAATGCTTCTGCTTCCATCGCAAGAATAGCCTTCCCAACATCGCCTTCCTTCTCAGGTTCAAGTACCACCATCTCCCTATCATAAGCACGGCCGAAGGCATCAACCACGTTCTCAAACTCCACATCCATCTCAACTGGCTTATTGGTAGCACATTCTACGCTCCCCGCTCGAACGTTATCCAGTCCACATGCAACAACCCGGTCAAACCACGCCAGCGGTTCTCGAGTGACGTTAAAGGCAAATCCATGAGAAGTCAGCCTGTGCCGGATCTGCACGCCAATACTTGCGATCTTCGTCATGGGGTCAAGAAAAACCCCTGTGTGTTCTGATGGAGCGTGTTGTAATCCATGACTCTCTCGGAGATATCGCTCGATCATTGTTTGCATGCGACAGACATAGGCTCTTGCACCCATGACGGGTGTATACCGTGAAAGGTCCACCAAGGGGTACCCCACAATTTGGCCGGGACCGTGGTAGGTTAATTGGCCACCTCGTGAAGACAACACAAAGTCTGCGCCGATTCGCGTGAGGCGTTGTTGTTCGTCCTCGACAGATGAAGCAGTCTGACGACGACCCGCAGTATAGACTGGTCGGTGTTGGAGGAGGAGGAGTATGTCTTTGTGTGTGTTCGCGGGACGAAGGGCTAACTGAGTACGATGGATGGTTTCTTGAAGCTGGAGCATTGGAGAATAAGGGAGTGGCCGGCGGAAGACATGGTAATAGACTGGGGGCAACGTCATTGCAGTGGGATTGAAGATGAAAAATGAAATTGCAGATGACACGCCGATCACCGATACCATATTGGTACATACTTGTTTGCCTTTGGTTATGTTATCCCGACTCCTATTTGAGAGGATGGTCACTTCGTGAAGCAATCGCACTTGACGACTTCCCAACCTCTATTTAGACGGTCTTTAAAATCACTTCGACTGCGATATAATTTACAAACGACTTTTGAATAGCCTTCCCCATTCCAACATCTTGTCCTGCTATCTGCATTCACAGGAATACATACTGACACTCCGCTGGCGGTGTCCGAGCTGATGCTGCGCTGGAATTGCGCACCATCTTAGAGATTATCTTGTTCTTTACCTTCTGTAACGAGTTGTTAGGTTAGAGTATTTCTCTATTGGCACCAGGTTACCTGATCCTGGGTTTGGCTCTTATCACCGTACTTGAATTTCTTCGCGACTGCCGTCAGACGCTTTAAAACAGCGACAAGGTCTCTGATACTCACAAAGTTGAGGCTTTGTGCTGCTTGAGCTCGAAGAGACTGCATCGTTAGAAGACCAAGCCGTCGCTGGCGCATCTGTTGCAATTAGGAAATATTCGTCATGGATCCGGGTCGTGCAGACATAGCAAAGGCACGCACAGAACTTTCACCTGGCTGAGAAGACATGGTAATTTGGACTTGGAGCACGAACGAAGGCGATTGCGATTAAGTTTGGGAATCCAAAGGTCAACAAGAATGCTGCGCATGGCAAGAAACTCCCCCGGGTACTTATACTCGACGCGATCCCTTCCCCTGGGGCCCTCAAAATTGCTACACATGTCCTATTTCTCTCATAGGAGAATTTCGTCCGACCTGGATGATAAATATAAACAGCATAATTATCCTCTCCCAACATTTCTGTTCTGATCATAGTGGGAATCAGAGTTTCAGGCCTGGGAGCGACGTCGTTTCGGAAATTCGTTGCACGGTTTAGCCAGGGAATTGACGCCCTCATATGGAAGCGCTCGAGATTCGCTTTCCGAAAGAAGCAGGATCTTCCGTAGGGCGAGCTTCCTAGCTCCATTATATACCCACAAATGACAGACTGAATCACACCTTCTTTTCCTTTCAAACATATACAACAACAACTGTTGATGATCCAACGCCGACATGCAGACTCGCGGATGCGAAAATCTGGATCCAAGATATAGGAAGTGATCGGCCGATCGCTTGCATTACATTCCGGAAATTGGACTCGTAGCAGCAATTGTTGGTCATTTCCCGGCAGTCTCCGTCGTGGCAAAGTAGTAGCAACGCCAAATAGTTCGTTCCCACAACCAAATAGGACAAATTGACCACAATTCCGAATAGCTGTCCGGAAAACCTTGTTCCTGCCTACCGATTTACGAAACAGGGAGAGAGGCTTGCACCCAGATCTCCAAAGAAATGGATCACATCTTTGGCCTTTTTCATCTTGCTGGGTGGCCTTATCTCTGCACAGCCACGACCCAGGGTCGAACAGCATCACGATTGGTCCGATTAGGAGTCCCGTGATCGAAACTTAGAATTGAATATCAAAGCTCTCGTGGTCCTTTACTTATCTCTGTTGACATTTGTTCCGGCGGGGATTTCGAAATTCGGCAGCCCTTATCTCTGCGTTGCTGGAAAGACTGAAACCAGGTCCCCGGATACATCCTTCTTGAATCGCTCAGAGGTAACAAGACATGTCTGGGACTGGTCCAATGTTTTCTGCAGACAGGTGAGATTTGTCTATCTTGTTGGCAAAGGGGAACGACAGCATTCTTGCTCAGAGCACCAGCGTGACGTCACGGGCACCATGGCGTTGATAACGAGCTGGCATTGAGCGGGAAAGAATGGCTAGGCCCTCCGATTCCCGCTCGCGAGGCGAGACGCCCAGAAATACACGCGCCGTTTCATTCGTATCTTTGTGGTGACAACCGTTTTAAAGCCCCAACCTCTCGGTCCTGTTTCTTGTTTGCTACCCCCAACTCTTTTCCATTTCCAGTCTCCCGTCTATTGCTTGGCTGTCTCCTCACACGAGCCCTATGCAAGCCGTTTCCCCCCTACGCCGTGAGTTGTCCTTGACCCAAAACATCTCTAAGCATGCCCTAATGTCGCACAGGTGCCCCAGGCGATGGCACCTCCCCGTACGTTGCCCCTGCCTCAGACGTTCTCGACTTTCCTAACTTCATTGGACGTAGGTATGATGGAGGTGACTTGTCGTTCATCATTATTGCTGGTGCCATGGTCTTTTTCATGGTCCCAGGACTGGGTAAGCTTTTGTCTCCTTCCTTCAAGGGCATCCTCCTCACGTCTCCTTAAGCATTCCTCTACTCTGGCCTGTCTCGTCGCAAGAATGCCTGTACGTAATCTCTGGAAAAATTCTGAGAGAGGACCTACGACATGCTTACCCGAAGTTGATCCTAGTGTCGTTGATATGGGCTGTCGTCGCTAGCAATGCGGTTGTTATTTTTCAGTGGTTTTTCTGGGGTTACTCTCTCGCATTCTCAAGTTCGGCAGACAATGGCTTCATCGGAAATCTGAGCCACTTTGGTCTGATGAAAGTCTTTGGCGAACCTTCTCCAGGATCCCCCTTGATTCCTGCCATCCTCTACAGTTTTTTCCAAATGGAGTTTGGTTGTGTTACAGCGGGTATCTTGATGGGTGGTATCGCTGAGCGTGGACGGGTATTACCGGCGATGGTCTTCATCTTCTGTTGGATGACACTGGTTTATTGTCCGTTGGCATGCTGGGTTTGGGGTGCACAAGGTTGGGCTTTGAAATGGGGCGTTCTGGACTTTGCTGGTGGGTTTCCAATAGATGTTTTCGATTATTCTATTTATAGTACCGACATTTTTCATCGCGTAAACTAGGCGGAGGTCCCGTTGAGATTGGGAGTGGGGTGGCCGGTCTTGCTTATTCTTGGGTTTTGGGTCGACGACAGGAGAAAGAGCTTCTGAACTTCCGTCCGCATAACGTATCCTTGGTGGCTCTCGGAAGTACGTAATTCTTATCCTCACCCTCCAGCAGCGACTAATTTAATTACTGCTTCTCGACAGCTTTCATGCTTTGGTTTGGATGGATTGGGTTTAATGGTGGAAGTGCATTTGGTGCGAACCTTCGTGCGGTCTTTGCCATTTGGAATTCTATGCTGGCTGCTGCCTTTGGTGGCATGGTATGGTGTTTGTTGGATTTCCGGTACGAACGCCGTTGGACGATGGTCGGTTTCTGCTCTGGTACTATTGCTGGTCTTGTCGCAGCTACCCCTTCCTCCGGCTACCTTCATCCCTGGTCCTCTGTCATTGCTGGCGTTCTCTCTGGTGCTCTTTGTAATTTGGCTACCAAAGGTATGCATCTAATCTACCCCTGTACCAAGATAATAATCTAACTCTGTTCCACTCAGTTAAACACCTCGTCCGTATCGATGATGCACTCGATCTATTCGCTGAGCACGCTGTCGGGGGTATCGTGGGTCTCATTCTCAACGCCTTCTTTGCTGACTCGGATATCATTGCCCTCGATGGCGTGAGCACCACGGTCAATGGTGGCTTCATGAATCACAACTGGTCCGCGATCTACAAGCAAATCTGTTACGTTCTTGCAACATGCGGTTACACTTTCGTTGTCACTGCGCTTATCGCTAAGGCTGTTGATATGATTCCTGGTCTCAAGCTCAGAGCAGGACCTGCTAGTGAGGCTCTTGGTATGGACGAAGTCGAGGTTAGTTTCGTTTGCCTACTCGCCCCTGCTTTGGTCTTGATCACGCTTCTCGCAGCACGGTGAATTTGCTACTGACTACATTGAACTTCGCCGGGATTTCACTGCCGCTCCTTTCACCTATCACGAAAGCGAGAATGCGTATTCAAGTAGCCACGCACCCGTCGCAGCCGGCGATCGTCATGGATTCACTGACACAGGTGTACATGACACCGCCAAACTGGAAAACGCGCCACAGGTAGAACATGCCCAGGTCTCCGAGAAGACCGGGAACAGCAGCACCAGCACCAGCACAGCATAACACTTCAAATCCATAGATTGATGTCGTCCATTTTCTCCACGCCATTCAAACTTCATCTTTACAAACGGATATCCATTCTAATGATTCATACCAAGAAGGTCACTTGTATATTTATTTATTTTTCTCTGGGCTCCTCTGGCACGTCAAAGCCACCAGTAATTTGGAGCATGAAAAGCGTATCCAGCAGGGGCAGCTAGATTATCCGCCCTTTGCTGAACCGATTAACGGAATTCTGTCCTTTTCTTCATTCTTTGCCTCTCGTAAGTACATAGTTAGCATCATTGACTAGGCATTCAACAGTCCCAACCGTATATATAGCCATCTTCATCTTGCTTTCGCGTCGTGCTATTTCCACCTGTAGTAGTATTGGTGTTGTCTTTTGAATCAGATTCTGATATACTGGGTCCACAGATGCTGGTGTGGAACTCATCGTTGAGGAACAGGTCGACAACGTTGCGAGAGGAAATCGTTTCCGTTTCCATAGTTGAGATGAAGCTAAAAGAACTTTAATGCAAACGGAGACATAAACAGGAAACCATAAAAACGTACGGCTCAAACGAGTTGACATAGTAGAAGCCTCGATCAAGCTTGACAGGAGGGAAGGTGGTAGTCGGAGGAAGTTTGGGGTAAGCATCCCACTAGCAACATATTGAGATTTAGGTTTCATCGTATGAAGAAAGGAATGTTCCATACCTCCTTTCTGAAAACCCACCCAACCTGACCATCGAAGACTTCATGGAGCCATTGGTCGCTAATACGTTCCTTGGAGAAAATCTTGACGGCCCATTCACCGGGACGAACAAGACCATGATATGAGAGCGAGTTGAATTCCGGCTCCTTGCCATTATGACGGACGCCCTCGTACGTAGTCAACATCATGCGTGCGGGCTTAGCTGAGGAAGACAAAGCGAAGTAAGCGGGGTTCGGGTACTCAGAGGTTGTGGTCAAGAGCGTAACGTGGAGATGGACATAGGGTCGTGCAGGAATCCGCTCAGAGATGGCATGAGGAACGACGATGTCCGTTGAATGGAATGGTGCTGCGAGGATGACGGCGGTATAGTCTTTAGCTCCTTGAGGAGTCGTGACTGTCCAGTATTTAGAGTTGGCCTTGGGGAGGATGCTGCTGACGGTAGTGTTAAGGTGAATGGACGCGCCGGATCGTTTAAGGAATTGTTCGAAGACCTGGAAGTTCCCTCCTTTGATTCCGGAAGCACCAGTCGCGGCAAGAGAACATAGGCCCTCCAACGCGTGAATGTAATCAGCATTCTAAGCGTGAATTCAGTGTACTGGCCAGAAACGAAGGCTGAGGGAGGGTGTACCTGACCATAGTTGACCCTAGTCGCCCCTTCCACGAGTTCGGAAATGTAACGTCTGCGAATGCCCTTGTGTAGAAGGTACTCCATTGTGCTGCTTGCTGTTAACTCGGTCCAACCGTACATAGCAGATAGGTGGGCAGTGTCATCCCACTTGGGTGTATCCTTGGAATATAAGCCAAGGTATCTTTGAATCATCGAGTCGACGCTGTACGGCCGCTCGGGTTATACACGCAGAAGTATACTGAATGACAAGCGGGCTTACATGTCCTGAGTACGCTTAGGGGATGTTATCCCGTACCTCCAGAGTACCTTGGCAGTGCCCCACAGACCGCCTTCAAACTGTGGTGGTGGTGATAAGATAGTGGGCCCTCGCAGAAAATAGCAAAGATCACCTACAGTGAAGACGACCTTCTCACCATCCCACAACCCCGTCTCGTAGTCTTCCTCCGCGAAATCTCGACGCGTCAAATTGAACTCGTCTGACGCTCTCCAGAGATTCCTGTTCGCCTTCACAAAAATAGATGCACCGAGTTCGAGCTCCGGAAGACTTGTATTCTCATAAGGATACACAACAGTGCTCCCTGGTAATATTAGCAAGCTCCTTGGGCAGATTGACACGAGGACTTACGTCCACCAATGTAGTCGTTTCGGTCATACACGTCTATATCTATATCAAGGCCAAAGCGAGATTTAGCCTTAGAAATCCAAAATGCAGCAGAACTGCCACCAGCACCGGCGCCAACAATTGCAATTCTAGGGATAATTGGGACGTCGGCAGCTTCAACAGTGGAAGCCGAGGCCTTGTGCTTGAGGAACTTTGGGACAAAGAAGGGTATCTCAAAGGCGACGATTCCCGAGATGAGGAACAACACGGTCACGTACTTCATCGTGGACGCGTTGAAGGTGGAGAATGCTCAATGTCAACACACGCCAAGCATGAGCGTCTATAATTATCTACCGGCACAGCCACCATCGTGGGGTTGGAAGCAAGCTATGAACTGATATGGGCATGTCCCAGAAACCGTGTAGGAGATAGCTGCCAGGCATGCAATGGAAATACAAGATGTTCTTTATACAATACTGTAGCGTTAAACGGAAGTTGGCCACTTGTAAAGGTGTTCGAATCTTCTATCAGGCGCGGCATGTAAGCGGAGGTGACTGATACAATTGCGACATATGGCTGGTCCTTTCGACGGGAACCCATGAGAACGGAAATGAACCCGCTATTATTCTCACAGACAATAGTTCCCCCCCCCTCCCCCTTCCTCACCCACCTTCCCTGTTTCGGTCTAATGTCTGATCCCGGCCACACCACTCATCCCATGGCCCACCATCGACCAGCCCAACCCGTCATGATCTTCACCATTCCTCTAGAGCTCGCTCACCGCATCCTGACATTCTGTCATCCATGGGACGTAGCTGCCTTCTCCCAGACATGCCGTCTTGCATATGAGCTTGTCCAAGACGAGTATCTGTGGCGACAGCTATGGCATGCTTATCCATTTGACGACCCACAGGCCATCTTGGAACTACGTCACGCAGCCAATCTCCCTACTACCCCTGAGGTGTATCCGCCCGAAAGTCGATGGAAGGACGAATTTACTCGCAGGCTGAAAGCAGAGCTAATAGCGACGAGGAAACGAGGAGACTTGTCGCTTACGCCACTCAAAGACAAGAGGGACGCGCTTCAGGTTTTCGTGTCCATCGTTAACGAGGCTCTTCCGGCTCTTGATAGTGACAACGGCAAAGGAATATCTGCAAACACGTCCACTTCCAAGAACTCACAGTGGTTGGAGAGGCTCTTCCCCAAAGCAAGGCTCAATCCGCCAAGTATCATCGCTTTTGATAGTCCTCCAGAGATAAGCCAGCTTCAGGCTCACCTGAGATCCTGTATGGTGGATATGGAATGGGCGGGAAAAACCCGATGGCAACTGTCAGGGAGACGCAACAAGAGTCGTGCCTATGTTTACGACTTGCGCAAATACGATTCCAGGAATGATTACGGTCCGTTCCGCACAAGTGGGGAAGTTAATTGGGTCCATGTAGAACATTTAATCAATGTTGTTTTGGCCAACCTACAAGACCTTCCTTTGCACAGAACCTTTGCCCACCCTCCCTCAGGCGTGGAATCCCTCCGCCCCTATAGCGCTCCGGGCAGCTATTCTCCGCAGGACTGGGCAGGGGTAGAAGGTTGGTTCACCACCTATTCGGTTACCTCGTGTTAATGCTGTCTCAGGCACCTGGAGGAGATATATCTGTTTCATGGATTATCGGTAAGAGGCTTATATCCGCCTCACCGTCATGACGCTATATCCTCATCCCACTCATATCAGTGATCTTTTTGGTAAGGCTCACCGGCTTCAACGTCACCTGGTGCTCACTATCCGATTCGTGACATGATCAGCTTTCAATGTACTGAATAAGTAGCATACTCCAGAACGTATCGTTAACTAACCCCAACTTCATATCTCACAGTATTCTGACATCGCGCACGGCCCACTACACCCCAAGTTCTTCGAAGACCCTCGCTTCCGTGAAGCAACCAGATTGATTGAAATCAAATTGCGCATCATATCCCGGGCAGAGATTCGATTTTTCCAGTCATCTGAAATCCAGCTTTCTGCCAGCCCAAAACACCCCGAGATATTCTTCGTTGGGTCTTCAAAAGGAGTCAATGGAAACGAGGCTGTAATAGAAGGATATGTTCGCATGGCTAACGATGGAACGGCCAGGTGGAAGTTTGTGAGCCCTAATCCTTACCCAGTCTTCGGCCAACTTATAACAGAAGGTTTCCATCTACGACGGCAGCCCTCAGTGGAGGTGTGCTTCCTGGAATCCGTGAAAACCACGATACTCACTGGCTTCTCAGTTCTAACGGTGTACAACTTGGTGACATAGGGAGCGCCAGAGGTGTGGTTGGTGTGTGGACCACTACTACGCACGAGCAAGGTACGTGTGTCATATCGTCAGCACCTGCATCATATCTCTGAGGTTACAGTGTCGTAAAACCAGGGGATCCAGTGGGTGAGTGGTAAACGAGATACTGCCCAAGGTAATGGTTACTGATCTTTCTCGAATGCCATAAGGTCCATTTTGGCTTTGGAAAGTCGAGGACGATTTTTCCGAGGATTTGATAGACTACACATAAAGGCATCTATCTTGGGAACACTTGCGAACCATTTGTTTTTGTATTCTTCATCTACAGTTCACACCAAATTCTTCTTGAAGAATTCTGCCAACCTCCCATAGACATGTTCAAACCTTGTTGAAGTATTCGCGTTAGTTCGATACACCCACAGAGAATCAACTCAACATACGCTTTTTTATTGTCCTCCTTTGTGAGATCAGCCCTTGCGGCCGCCCATCCATGAAACCTATGGGCAGTGTTAAGAGCAACGCTCAAAGAAAGGTTGGCTACAATTACATGTTCTGATAGTGCTTGTGGTCATTCTTGGCGGCGAAGGGCTTCTTAGAGAGTACATCTAAAATTTTGTTGTACTGAGGCGTTTATGTGAGTGGTGTAAAGGGCCCTGAAGTGAGGGACAACACACCTCTTCCATAGGTTCATCCTTCGAAGGATAAATGGCAAGCGGGATAGTCAGGTTTTGAGCGTCCTCAGCAGAGAGCATTCTACACCCGTGTAAGAATCGCATACGGCAAGTGATTAATCAACATACGCGGGATGTATGATAGCAGCAGCATCGAATGGCGTATTCTCTCCAGCTCCTATCATAGTAACCTTGCCACCTATCAGTAACAGTGAGAATTAATGACAATCAATTAGCATAGATACACTTGCCCCAGCAGAACCCGTATACACCAAGCTTTTTAGTACCCTCTGACCTCAGTGCTTGAGCAAAGGAGACGAGCTTCTTCACATTCTCGGGAGGGCTAGCGACAGTACCAAAGAATTTCTGGAGCTCTTGTTTCTCTTCTTGAGTTTTGGGGGGGAATTTCTCGCTCGGGAAGGGGTGGTTGGGCTCGAAGAAGTCAGGCATGTACACCGTCGCCTTAAGTGCTGAAGCGAGCATATCCGCGCCTTGCTGAGTCTGTGGGAAGAATCTGAGACTGTAGTCAATGATTCTGTAACTCGAGGAGAGGAAAGTTAAGCGAATCACCCGAATATATCGTACACACAGACGAGAGCACTCTCGCTTTTCTGGGGTCCAGTGACATATACGCGTTTAAAATCACCGAAGGGCTTGATAGAGCCTTTGGGCTGGTAGTCCGACTGGACGGGGGGCATACTGCAGCATGCTTGGTTTGTGTTGTGGACAGTGGTTGACATTGCCACCCGAGGAGTTGTAGATGGTGGTAAGTGGTTAAGGACGCTCCTAAGCCGGACAAGCATGTCTTATATGAGATCGAGTGACGCTGGAGGCAGAAACTGAGAGGGGGTGTACATGTTGTGTCGGAAATGATGTCATTCAGTTGTGTCAGCTGAACTGGTTTTTCCCAAGACTTTCGATGGCTGCAGTAATCACGTGATCATGTACCAACGAATTCGCGAAATATATATATATATATATATATATATATATATTTTTCCCCTTTTTTCTTAATCTCAATCCCTCACCACGGCTCTGACTCCTCAGAAGCAGAGCAACTCTTCCTCTTGTTTGCTTAGATGAAGGGTACGTTGATGCCAGGGTAGATGAATTGAAGGGCTCAATTAAGCCGGAGCCTCCCTTTGCTTTTGCATCTGCGGTACTTCGCAGAGTGAGAGAGGCTTGACTATGTAGCTCATACATACTTTTTACCAATTCACATGCTTGAAAGGTAACAACTTCCAGGCAGTCGCTTCCCAATGACATTTCAGATCGAAGTACGCTAAGTCCTAAGATATCTACTGCATCTTATTGGTACACGGTATCAGGCTTTCAGGTCCTGGCATAAGTCATAATAGTGCCGTTTCTGTGAGGCAAACGTAGGAGCTTTTGTGGTCTAATGGTGTCGTCTGGAGAGTATGACACTTGAGTAGAGGTATAGGAGAACGACAAGATACTCCATGATGGGAGAAAGAACGAGGTACAATACCCAGTTACCCGTGACTGGGTTGCTCTTTGCGAGCACTGAATTGGAGGATGGCTGGGCTCCGAACACGTCCGCAGAGGACCACGCAGCGAGGATGGCATAGGCTACTCGAGCGCCCAACGGGATAAGGGCGACAGAGATGCCCCACATCAACTACATCAAAGTTTTGGTTTGGGTGATTCAGATATCTCGAGGATAGACTTACTCTGCGACGATAAGGCTTTAGATGCCACCTGTATGTCCAGGCACCAAAGTGCACCAGAACGATGAGTATGTATAATCCTCCATACATTCCGGCCCCTACACGGCGCAAGATGAGGCCGACTCTTGGCTGATCTGGAGTGGAGGGTGTTCCGAGGATTCCGCCTGGAATTGTCAGGCCAAGGGCTACCAAGGCCAATAAGCCCAGGGTTCTCAGGTTGTAGATGATCCGAGGGTTTTCGCTGAAAGTCCGGTGACCCCTGATGTTACGTAGTTGAACATGGCATTTGGCAGAGCAGGGAAAAGACTCACACCATTCCTATGAAGCCAAGGGTAGACATCATTAGGAAGGATAGTGCACAGGCGTGTAGGATGGAGGCTGCGATAAATAGGTTGGTATTTGTCTGCACCAGCTCAGCAGCTACAAGTAGTGCACCGCTAGCCATCCGTGCTAGATGAGGATTTGTGAGCGATGATGGTCCATCAACAGAGATTCACGCACCTAAGGAGAAGATAAAAAGAAATAACCACCCCGCATCACGTCGTAAAGCGTAACGAAAGAGCAAAAGCAAGGTTAATGCCGCAACAGGTGCGTAGCATCCGATCGTCACAGCAGCAATAATTCCACGTTGGTCCAGTCTTGGCATAGCTTGTCGTCAGTCGTCCCTGGGTATCTCTCGTAGAGCGAAAGTCGATAGCAAGGTATAGAGGAGAACCACCAAGTTCTCTGCGAACTCGAGGGAGAGTGCGCTGAGCACTGGTTGAGAATACCACCATTTCCTGGAATGGGAATTGTCTGTTTGAACCGTTTGATCGGGACAATCAATTCCACGTGTTCCTCTCTGATAAGATTAGATCGCACCCACAGTGCCAAGATTTTTCCCAGGTTTGTAAATTCTAACAACACAGATGCGCCTTCCTCGACGGGTCCCTTGGGCTTCCATTGCTGAGCTGGACCAAGTATGTGCATGGATATACACCGATGAGCACGACTTCGAAGCGAAAGTACTTGCAATTAATCGCGTATGTGGCTAGTATTCAATATAGATGTTGAAGTATTCAAACTGGGAAATAGTTGTCGGCATGGAGAGCCATAACACCGCTACCGCACGCCTTGGAGTCTACGCTGGCCCTTTTGGTCGTTATCCAACAGGATAGGAACACCTCGGGTGCCTCCTCTAACCACCTGTCCCTTCGTCAGAGTTATGCAGCCGCAGTCATTCGTCTTGTTAACGGCCTTGTTGATCCTCTCCAGCTGGGAGCCTACGCGCGTTCGATCGCGTCAATAGCTGCCCAGTTAGGTCTCCCTGCGTGGTTGGTAGAATTGCGACACGCAGCGACCCATGAAGATCTGCCTAGTCTTGAACTCTTGCGTGAGGCCGCTCAACAGGCAAGTAATTTCTTCCGCTTTCTGGACATTAACACTCACAACGATGAATAGTCGATGGGATGGTTTCTTCATAATTACTTCCTTCCCACAATAAATCCTGCAGCTCCACGGCGGGCAGCACCACTGCTTCGTCCACTCACGCCTGTCTTGAAACAGTACAAGACCATCCTGAAGATCATCACGCGCGATGCTTCATTACGCACTCGCTGCAAACAGGAAGTCAACAACATCACCAGGGACATCGAGAGGTGGATTTCCGAAGCAAAAGTCGCCGCAAATATCGCTGTCGGAGGAGTTGGTTGGGATACTGGTGATCAGACCATTGGAGGTCCGCAAGGGGAGAACCAAGACGATGGCATGGACCCGAAGGAAAAGTGGGCACTGGAACGGTTTTGTGATGCTCTATTAGAGAAAGGGGGTCTTGTACCCCTATCAAAAAAGTGCGTCCAATAGTCCCCTGACTCCCTTGTTTCAACCATGACTGTTTTACAGAAAACGCGCTTTCCCAGAGGACAAATTTTGGCCGCCATGGCTCTCGGTTTCACTCTGGACTCCTCTTCTCAAGCATGTCCAAGTCCTCCATGCCGATTTCGCATACACCCTTTGCGTGCGTATCCTCTCAATCCTTTTCGCCACTGATCCTACCACCACTACGCCTAATGCGGGTGCGCTGGTCGTCGACATCAAAAGTGATCCCTCATACAAAATGTGTCTCGCTCGTTGGGTGATGTGGTCCCTCGATACCTGGTCAAACCCCAACTCTAGCACCGGGGGTGGAATGGACATGGACCTCAGAAAAGACATCGCTGTCTCCTTAATGCAGGAACTCGGACACAGGATGGGCGATCCCCATACCAAAGATAACAAAGCGTAAGCCCAAACATCTGCTATTCAGATACCCCTTCGTTCATATACACTCTAGTGCCAAGGCCCTTCTTCAAGCCATCTGCTCCTCAAACCCTACATACGCTACCGCCGTGGAGTTCCTAACAAAGCCTTCGGCCCAGTTCGCACCGAAGGTAGATCTCTTAACCCACCATAGTCAAATATAGATTCTCAACCGGCTTCCACAGGAGTGGACAGATCACGATATAACCACTATGACAGGCCGGCTTACGCGGCTTCTATCATCAACAGCGGAGAGATCGAGTGACTCGTTAGTAGATACTGCCTCCGCGTTGACATCTGCTTCTGTCGGTTGCTGTTCGGAGGCGATGGGAACTGATGTAGGTGATACCCTGCCGAGTGGTTGGTGGAGAGTGGATCCCGCGAGTTGGAAACCATGCCCCATTGGTGTATTCCAAAAGGCCTAGTTTGTTATACCAGCCTTGAAGCAAAAAATACAACTTGCTCGGCGCCCGGTACACTCATGGTGACACCCCAACTTCATACTTCGAATGACCATCATAATGGAAGTGAAGTACATTCTTTGCATTATAAGTCATCTCGAAGCTCGAAATCCTTTATAGTAATAGATAAATGTGATCAGAATACAGACACTATGTACGATAGCGAGCGACGTGAGTTACAGTCCACATGAGAGGGATACTTAGATCAAGGAAAGACATGGCGAACGAAAATAGACTCGGTAAGGAAGGGAACAAAGTACAACAAAACGATGACAAGCTGAAAGAATTAAGTCATGTTCCTCCTTTCTTCAAGTACGTGCATTGGATCGATTCACTCTCGACACTGCAGGCTTCTGAATACCCCCCGGTCTCAGCACTTGTTGTAAAAATGCAGGAGGCTCCACAGCAGTAGACGCACTACCTTCTGTCCCTCCGGCACTTCCACTCCCAACGCCACTAGGGACCGGCGCCGCCTCACTCCGTGTATCATGACCGGCATGTGAGTGAGGATTAAGCAAGTGTCCTCCGTATTCACCAACACCTCCAGGATACCCAGGTGGGAGTTCAACTACCTGTATACCCTCTTGGGTATACACAGTCACAGGTGCTCGTCCGCCATCATGGTGTACGACGTAGACTTGATTTTGGGTTCTTCCTGAATTTGTTGCTCGACTCGACGTCTCAGGAGCTGGTGGGGGTGCATTAATAGAAGAATTGCTGGGGTTGGCTCGTGTTGGGGATGTGGGCGATCGTCTGCGACTGTCCTCGGTCACAGGTGGTAGGACGAAGGGTTCAATGTGATATTGCGTTCCAGTTGGCAGACGACTTGTGCGGTTCCCAAAGCTAGAGGTATTTGTCGAGAGGCCGAGCGAGTTCTCCATGAGACCTGAGGAATTTGGTATCGCTTGATAATGAGAATTGACTGACAGTGCTTGAGAGTATGCACCTTGAGGAGAACCTAGATGCGAGCTTCCTCGGAGGTCTATCAGAGAGTCCGTGGACCTCCGCTTCGTACCGCGAAAGTGGAAGAAGGCTATGGCACTCATCATACCAACTGCGAGACCTACACCAAGACCTGCCAGGCCGGAACCGATTGTGATGCCTGGGGATACCCCACTTGAACGTCTCAATCAAAAGGGTTAGCTGTGAATGCCGTTCATTGGACATACTTTTGGGGTGTCTGCCCCGAAAGGCAAGCATCTGATTGACCTCCTCCGCTATGCAGTCGCCCATTTGACCAAACATTTCCCGCAGAATCAACAACGCTGATAAAGAACGAAGAAGCCCACGATAGGCTGACCGTCCAGTTGAGTGGTTTGCTTCCGTCACCGGTGATGTTATACGGCGGATGTAGTGCAGGTGCAGCCTGTACAAGGATATGCCAATTGTTCAAAGACGACTGAGGAGATACACACTGTCAGCGTATAGGGTGGGGTGCCATTACGCGGAACAACCGAAATGTCAGTGCACTGTATTCGTGAGTCAGGTAAAAAAAAAAGTGCGAGAAAATGAATTAGGGAATGGGCACACCTGCTCGACCCAGCCATACTGGGACAAAGGGCCATTCACGACCGAGGCGTCGACTTGTAAAGGGCTCGGGAAAGTCACATTGGTGCACGAGGGTGTTGACGAGTTGCTAGAGATCACGGTGTAGACGTCTTGACATCCTCCAGTGTTGCCGTTCTTGTCAAACTTTAGGGGGAACGTCAGAACTCATCCGCAGTAAGAACGTAGGCCATCTTACCATGCATATCTGGTACTATTAAGTCGCATGCGTGCATTAGACAAGTCAGACTTTGGGGCTCTCCTAACTTACCAGAGTACCGGGTGCGAAAGGAACTGCCCAATCCTGTTAGGCAAATGTCAGATATGGTCAGAATGGACGACGAAGAAATCGCCATACATATTGGAGTACATCCCCGACAGAAATTATGAATGGAACAAGGTAGGCTCTGAAAAATCATTGTTAGTGGTGCTAGAAGCCCAGGAGAAATTTGGCACTGACGAGGTATACACTTGTAAATAATATGGAGAGACTGGGTTGGGGCTAGAAGGGGTTAGCCATTAGTCATCGGGTACGATGAGGTACGCACCCTGTCGCTGTACCCCGTTCCCAAGTGATATGTATCGTCTCGCACTGCTCTGTTCGTTCGTGAGTTCAGAATGTGTGAGAGCTTCGAGTGTGCCTACGGGTGACTGGCAGAGGATATGGTTGACCAGGGGTATTCCAATCAAAGAAGAAAGACTAATGATGAAGGTGATGATGATGAGAGTCAAGACTTTGTGAGGAAGAACTTTGGACCATACCTGTTCCAAATAGGGCGCATATGATGCTGAGGCAAGGCAAGCATGGCACCAGAGCAGAACCACTCGAACCCAGAGACTGCGCCGGTGGAGCATCGTGGTGAGCTGGGGAAGGGGGGCACAGGGGTTGCGTGGTGAACAAGAGGCAGACGGAGCAGGGATTAAGTCGACTTTACCGTTAGAAACACAATCACGGGCGCAGCCTCGAGGACGGCCTACGGATTGGTAGCTGAGTCGTCAGAGCGGCAGTGCACGGGCACGCCTTGGGGTGGACTTGCAGGGTCGATGGGGAGGAGTGCAAGAGAGCAGAGACTAGAAGAAAGAAGCTGGGCTATTAACTGGTGGGAACTTGGCCGAAAAAAACACGGTTGAGAACACTCATTCTCCGCACCCTCCGGCGCTGACGGCGACATGCGCCTCGTGGGAGGTCCTCAGGGGCCCTGCACATCTCCGTCGACAACCAATTTCTCTCAAAGGCGTTAAGCGCAAAGTAAAAATAGAACACTGATCCCGGGTTCGCAGCATCATTGTAAGCTGATCGTCAATACGTGTGTCTAGTACCCGACCCTCAACCTCTCTCGGTACCCGCAGCACCCCTTGCTCCTCGACACCAACATGAAGCTCAACACTCCCTTTCCTCAACCGCTGTCCAAAGAGTGTGCAAAGGCTGCAAAAATCTGTACGTATTTCACTTCTCCCAGCCTCGACATTACCAATAGCACCCAGTTCAATCCTTTGTCGACAGCCGAAATAATGGTCTGGATGGCGTGATTCCGCGCAGCGTACTTCAACGTGCTAAAGGTTTTGCAATCTTTACTGTTGCCAAAGCCGGCTTTGTTCTCTCTGCGAGGGCTGGGAGTGGAATCGTCATTGCTAAGCTGCAGGACGGAAGTACGTCCACAAGAAGCCTCTTTGAATGTTGGTTTGCTGACTACACCCAACACAGGGTGGTCTGCTCCCAGCGCCATAGGCACGGGAGGCATAGGTTTTGGTGGACAGGCGGGTGCCGAAGTGACGGATTTTCTCGTAGTCCTCAATACTCGCGCCGTAAGTTCCTACTCCACCATATCGGTTCTGCATTGGTTTCTAATCACTGGTACTCATGCTAGGCCATCGTAAGTAAACATCCAAGTGGACGGTGAACTGGAAATGACGCTTTATCTCAGAGGTCTTTCATGGCCGCAGGTTCCTTGACACTGGGAGGAAACCTGAGTATCGCACTCGGCCCGCTCGGGAGAAACGGCGAGGCCATTGGATCACTAAGCACTGGTGGGAAGGTTGCCGCTATGTATGACTACTCTCAGACCACTTCGGACCGTCGCGCTTGACTGCTCCCCACAGGTATAGTTACTCGAAAACTCGAGGTCTCTTCGGAGGCATTTCAGTGGAGGGATCCGTCATTGTAGAACGACAAGATGCAAATACCCAGGCATATAAGTCGCCAGTCACAGTCAAGATGCTACTTGGCGGTCTTGTCGACGCACCAGAGTGGGCAGAACCCCTCATTAAGACAATCGAAGCTTGCACCAGAATGCCCGGAACAAGAGACTGGGTGCACGATGAGTACAATCGCCCGCCGGACTCCGACTATGCCTTTGCGGGACCAGGCACGCAACCAAGTCCACCTTCAAATACCCATTCCCGTACGCCCTCGTTCTTGAAGAAGAAAAAAGAGAGACAATCGTTCCCACCTCCTCACTGGGACATAGACAATGACAAGGGTCCTTATTTCTCCGGCAACACTTCTCCCTCAGCTTCTCCTGAATTCGACGTCCAGAAGATCGATGGCTTCGGAAACAGTCTGTCGCGTCGACCAACCTACAGTTCTACTCGCAGTAGCCCAGTGATTGCGCGCACGGCCGGTGGCACCCTCATAGACGATCTCGATGACCCCTTTGGCAACGCCCACGCTGTTACCAATGCCCCAATCGCTCGCGGGCATGTCCCACACGCCACTTCTCTTGGCAGGGATTTCGGATTTTCGCGTTCCAACGGGTCCCTTCCTGCATCTAGCTCACAGTATGCCTTCGACGCTACTGATACCAACGATGGTCGATTCTCGGCTTCACCCTTCCCAGGCACTCAGCGGAAGCCAGCCCAGCAGTCACATGCTATTCCCAAACCTGAGGTGAACCGGTCTTCATACCCGGGAGAAGTTCGTGCGATTGCTCTGTTCAATTTCAATGCCGTCGAGGTTAGCTTTCCCTTGGACGCAGGTTTTGTTGTTTACGCTAAACTGCTCTCAGGATGGGGATCTTTCGTTCAATAAGGGTGATATCATTATTGTCACCAAGAAGAGCAACAGCACGGATGATTGGTATGTGTTTACTAGCTCCTGCGTACAGTACCAAAGATTAAAATCCTTGTGGCTCAGGTGGACTGGTCGAATCAATGATAGAGAAGGAATCTTCCCCGCCAACTTCGTTGAGGTAGTTTAAACGGGTCTCATCTGTTCCGCATCTTTCTCATCTTGTACTTTTGCTTCATGTTGCTATGTTGTCACCGCCGCCACTTGGACCTTGTGTATTTATAAATTGACTGTATCATAAGGCATGAATTAATGCATAACCGTTGGTGTCCTATCTCTCAAAAGCATGAATGATGGTATGCCTCAGTAGTGATACTCGTCGAAGGCCGAAATGTCATCCTCGTCAAAGTCGTCGGGTGTGCTGATGCCCTGTCCATACCAAGCAAGCACTTTGGGATGTGCCATCACTCTGTCAAGGCATGTATTAGAACCAAAGAAGCTGGCGCGTCCGGTGCGATGCGTACTTTTCTGGTGCGAAGTTCAGAACTTGGAGGTGTTCCATATTCGTAGCTCTTGAAAGAGCAACATAGGCCTGTCCTTTCTCGAACGTCCTCCTCAGATCTACTCTCACCCTCTCCAATGTCTGCCCCTGAGACTTATGGACACTGAGTGCCCATGCTAGGATGAGGGGCAACTGCAGTCTCCTTGCTAGCATGGTTTCTCCATCGCCATTATTAATAGTAAAGTCGGCAGGCGTCACCACGAGAATCTTTCCGTTCGTAAATTTGACGACAGGCCATTTCCAATCGTTTTTCAGGATCTCCTGAGGTAAGCCATTATCACTGGATTTGGCCTGAGCTTTGTCTTTGTCGGGCTCCACATTGGCGATTTCGGTGTTGGAAGCTGCGGCTTCGCGTGGAGTGTCGAAGCGGATGACCTGGCCTATGGATCCGTTAACGAGGACACCTTGTCTCAAATTCTAAGGAAGGAGTTAGTTTTTGCACATATTCAGACAAAAGTTGGGTGTTGGGACACCTTGATCAGCATGACTTGAGCTCCGGCTTTTATTTCGAGCCTTCTAGGCGCTACGAGTCTGTCCAGCAATTGAAGCATTCTCTCATGAGATATTTGTTGTCCTGTGTCGTCAACTCCCGGTTGGTCTTGCGCTTCATATATACTAGGCTCGCCTGGAAGTTGTCGAAGTCGCGATTCATTGGCAGTGGCTACTTCGTTCCTGGTTGGATATCTGGGGTCCAGATGTTTTAGACCAAGCTCTGCAGAGGAACAGGTATACATAGCCGTACATCTCAGTGGGCTCAATGCCGTCGGTATAAGTTACGTTCCGAGATAAACTCTTGAAGATTTCGATGGTGGAGTTTTGCATTCGGCCGTAGCGCATCTCGTTAAGCATGTTGGCAAAGGCTGGCACGGATATCTGTCGGCAGGAGAGCCTATATTGTGTG
The DNA here is from genome assembly GCA_018524415.1 of Podaxis rugospora. Lineage (NCBI taxonomy): Eukaryota > Fungi > Basidiomycota > Agaricomycetes > Agaricales > Agaricaceae > Podaxis > Podaxis rugospora. The sequence continues at coordinate 29,317 of JAEUWL010000680.1, forward strand.
GGTCCACTCACTTTGATCTTTCTGACGAAACACTTTCGTGAGCATCATAGGTGCACCAATGCAAGAGTCCCATGAATTAGCTTCAAAGGCGAAGCTCGCAGGAATCTCTCGTCCTTTTCCGTCTTTGTCCGAGACAGGAGGGAGCTGGCAAAAGTCACCACAAAGCACGAGCTGTAGAGGAAAGGTTATTGTCTCTGTAATACAAGGATCTCGTTTCTCTTTTACCCACCTGAATACCACCAAATGGTCTTGTTGACTTCCTAATCCCACGGGCAATACATTCCTGCCATTTACCCATTAAACAATCCAAAAAGCTAGAACATGCTGTTGACTCACTAGATAATCAAACAGTCTCCCGTCTATCATCGAAACTACAAGGAAAGAGGAGGATCCATAAGATCAAGAACTCGGTTGTAGTAGTTTAGGCACCCACTTTCGTCGATAATCAGGGTTTCCACATCCTTCCAACGCCTCAGTAACGGTTCGAATGCTGGTTGATTTCGAACCTTTCCTACGAAGTTCTTGACCGGTTCCTTCCCTAGCTTGATCCCAGCCCATGAATGCAAAGTGACTCCACCAATGTTGATTGCCGCTATGCCAGTCGAAGCGGTGATCGCAAGGCTGTTGGGAGAAGAGGGATCCCTCCGGAGCTTGATTATTTCGCGCAAGAGAACAGATTTGCCCGTGCCTACCCAATCTCGATATAAGCTATGGGCGGCGAGGAATATGGCGCTTTCACGCACCGGCGGAACCAGTAAAGAAGACGTTTCTTCCCTCTTTTACTCTGGCGAAAACCTTGTTTTGTTCTGGGGACAACACCACTTTTGGTTCTGAAGGATTTTGCTCTGATTTAAGCGCTTCAACGCTCCCGCTTGGGCTTAGCGCGGCATTTGGAGGATCCTGATAATCTGGATTCACTGCCAGAGGAGAGTACTTCCGAGTCGATCTCCCTATTGCTGTATTCGGGACTCGCCCCGTGTGGAGAGCAGTCATGAATGAATTCGCTGGGGCAACATCAGCAGTGGGTTCTTCTGTGAGAGTGTATGCGCGTTACAGGCCAGCCATTCTTCAGCCTCCTTCCGGGTTTTAAAGCTTCGATGAAGGGCATTGGGATAACGAGTAACCTGGAACAACCGTGAGTTGTCATGAAATGTTCGGTGCAGGATGGATTTGAAATGCTTACTCTGGCCGAGCACTGTTGGCGCAGACCAGGTGTCGAGATTCAATGATACACCGTCATTGAAAGGGTAACCTCGTACCTCAGCCCAGGTAGAGTAGATACCAGGAGCGTCTCTTCCGACGGCCACAGCATAATACTTTGGTTGCCTGGACCTGGACATATTTGAGATGGAAAGAAGATCCTTGGGCTCTGAACCGGAAAGTACCCCGTAAGATCGCCTCCGATGAAGCCTAATGTTTCAAAGGCTGAGATTGGCGAGGCAAATAACATGGCAAGCTCATGGTGTCGCGGTCACCTGATGATGTTAATTTACGTGTTCTTTAGTTCAGGATTTAAGTGGAGTATCAGGTTACATTCAATACCTGATGCTGGGTTTATTGTTTCGTGCTTCTTCGCATTGGCGCTTTTTATATATCTGCATTCTTGAACCTCTACCGTGCCCCGAGCAGAGACACAGAGATATTATGTTGTCTTTCCAGATCGCGGGGCGCCTTGTATAACCATTGCCCTCGCAGAGGTGGGTGTCCCATCGCAGATACTAGCCGAGTTCAAAGTTGCCTGTAGCTGTAGCGAGGTCTGTAGTACGCTTACTAAGATAAATTTGTAATCAGCATTTTGGAACTCAGCTGACAGCTGATGTCTGGTTGATTGTCCCTCGGGGATTTCCGGAGTCTTAGCATAGGCTGAAGCAGTGGCAGTTAGCAGAGAAATAAATTAAATCTTTGCCCATCTTTTTTTTTGGTAAGAACATGTTAAATTGAAAGTATGAAAGGTTTCAAAACAAGGGTGTATGT
>JAEUWL010000681.1:0-31185 GCA_018524415.1 Podaxis rugospora
GTTGAAGCCAAGGCCTCATCTACCTGGGTCCGCGACTCGTCCGCTCCTGTCCGCTTGCAGTCCACCCCTGTCCGGAGTCTGCCTCCTTAACAAGCCAGAAGCTTGGAAGGCATTGTTGGCAGTGCAGGCTTGGTCGATCTATTGCATGGCCAAGTACCATCCTTCACAGTCAGAGTCTCCTGGCCATCCAGATATCATAGTGGCTATGGCATTCTGGATTGAAGGTTGCAGCCCTTGTCAGAACTTGATGACAATGACCTTTGGATCCATATACCTGGAATCTGCAATGAGATTGCGGAACTCATCAAGGTAGTCATCAATGTTTTGGCTCTTCTGGTAGTACTCTGTGCTCTCCAGGATGTTGATGGCCACAGCTTCCATGTCGATGGGGAAGAAATGCTTCTGGAACTCATCAGCAAAGTCATCCTAGTCAACAAAGCAGTAGGCATCAGAGTTCTGTTCCTCCCATCAGAATATGGCATTGCTCTACTTGGCTGCTCAGCCAAGTTTCATATATGACAGAGCCTAGAGGATCTTGTCTTGGTCGCTTCAGAAGTGGTTGGGGCAGAGGCAGATGTAGATGGAGCAGGAGTTGAGGAAAGCTTGTCTACATGAGCAGTCTCCATCATAATCCAGTAGTGTAGCTACCTTTGCCTTTGAGGTGGTCAGCCAAGGTGGAGGAGGTGGAGGAGGGGTATGTTGTACAGATTGGACAGGGGGTGGTACCAGTACAAGGTTAGCTAGCTGCTCAGTCAACTGATTCAGAGACACAGCAAGGTGGTCTTCTAGCTGCTTCTATTGGCCGAACACTTCGTTGAGCCTTTCATTCAACTGCTGGAAGGCCAGCATCATGTTTTCAGGTATCAGGACAAACATCAGTGGCTCTGGCACTTGGTACAGAGCTTGTGTGTTTGTTCAGCCATGGCTCAGGTAGTGTGTTGACAGAAGGGTTTGGTAGGATGGATTGGCAGATGTGAGGTGCAGTAGCAGAGCTAGTGTCACAGACATGTTGGCTGACTATCAGACCAGGGTGGGAGACCCTATTCTTCTGTAAGGGCAACTGAGAGTTCCAGAGATTCACCTGATGTTGGCCAGTTGGAGGAGCAGATGATGAGCAGAAGAGTGGATGGAAGACTGCAGGAGATCCTAAGTTTATTATAGTAACCAGTTACATATGTCAAGGCTTACCTGCAGGAGATCCTAAGAGAATAGGGTGAGGATCTCTCTGCAGGAGGCTGGACTATATATGTGAAGTGTCCATTGTCCCTAAAGTCCATTGTCTGTTATCTAATCTATATCTTCCCATTGTTCCTTGGATTCTCCAGTCTGGGTTCATATCAGTGTTGGGCTGTGTCAGCCAAACAGCCAGGAAATAGGGAGTTCCCCTTACAGGCTGTGTTGAAGGAAATGACAAAATGTACTTGAGTAAGTGCAAAGTATATTAGTGGACACCAACTTTCATGCCTACTGCTTGGACTAATACAATATGTACAAACAAACCTTAATTCCTAGTATGTCAAGGAGACTTGACACAAGTATTGATTTGAGGCAATACAAATCACACTACTATTATCAACATGTGTACAAATCAGTATGAGAGTCTCAATAACATTGATCAGTATACACTAGTATTGTCTGAATATTGAGTTCTAACAGTATCCTATAGCATTAAGCCCTCTATGAAGTATGACTCATTGTACACACATATAGGTGCAGTGTTTTCACTCATTTGTACATTGGTCTGTGCACTGTAGAATAGGTATATATTCTGTATCTTGACATGGTTAATTGACAGTTCAGTTTTCCTCTCTTACTCTCATATGAGTACTGGTTCCCCTAACCCTGGTACTCAAACTTCTCCAACTCAACCTCCATTGCTGCTACCTACTCCAAGCACTGTAAGTCTTTCCCCATGCATCATGCTTGCTAGTAGCTGCTCGCTTCAACATCAGGACCTTAACATTATGTAGATAACTCCCAGCCGAGGGGGCATAATTACTTAAGTAGTACATCCACCATGTCTTAGCAGTAGGTTTGCTTGTAGCGGTGCATAAATGCAGAGTTCAACAACAACACTGGATCATGATACTGGCTTGTGCAGTGGATTGACCTGAGAGGTTGCACGTGACGGAGATACAACTCGCTCATTTCTGAGTCCTTCACTGTCAAGACTGTCATGTCTACCTCAAAGAATGACCCACCAAGGTGCCTCTTCTAGCTATACTGTGTCTCCAGTCTTCGCAACCTGAACACCATTTCAGCACGCCTCCAAGGTCCAAGTATCTTCAAATGAGCTCGTGAGGACCATCTTCAGTGCTCTGCACTCTATGTCATCTCACCCTTTGCTTTAGAATTGATTCCACGCCCCGCTCACACCGATCTCGTGGTGATGGATCCGTCGTAGCCAGCCACCGGGACGAAGTTGGACGCGAAATGGACACCGAAATGTGGGTCTGTGGCGTCGAGGAGTTTCGAACCTCCTATCTACCATTCATTCCTGCCGAAGCAGACGTCACAGCTTGTGTTGAAACGTTAAAAAACGCAGGCCTTCTTGTTCTATCGGTGGATGATAACGGGCTCCAGTGGAGTGACTTTCCTGATTCTCCTTCAAAACTCAAAGCCAACGAGGCCGCACTGTTCTCTGTGTTCGAAAAAATTGCGAAGGAACTGACCAACTACACCTTCTCTTCCACTGATGGTGATGGTAGGCTTGCCGAAGCCCATCTTCAGTCCCGTGATTGCCCCAACACGCACCTCACTTCGGAACTCGAGGGTGCAAACTTCAGGATAGATGGGTGTTTCGAGTTGAACAACGCGTCCAGACTTTGGTCGGGTTCGGAAAAGTTGGTGGCTCCGGATACTGTGGTCGTTGCTGAGTACAAAAAACACGAGAAAGATACGCTCGACGTGCGGCACTCCTTGTCTTTCATCCATATACATTCTGACCTCCTTTCAGAATCGCTTGAAGCTGGTTTCTGCAGCAAGCCATATCATGAACGACGATCCTCGGCGCATGTTCATGTTCGGTGTACGTGTCCGGCTCGAATTTGCCCTCGTGAAGCTAAAGCTAATGCACGGTCAGATTACGGTGGAGGATGGCATGATGTCCCTGTGGTACTTCTCCCGTTCGCACTCGACAAAATCCAAACCATTCGACTTTACCAAGGCAAGCTGTAATCCCTAGTGGTGTCTTGACCTCAATAATTACAACCTCCACCAGAACCCCAGGATCCTGATATCGATTTTCCTCTCGCTTTTATTTGGCGATGAGAAAGGACTCGGCTATGATCCAAATGTTCGTCGTTGCTGTGGAGATATCATTCACTACGAGTACGAGGTTCCGGCGGAGGATGGTCCTCGTTACTATAGGACCTGTAGAACCTTGTCCAGCCATCGTTCGCTTGGCATCAGTGGACGCATGACCCGGGTTTGGGAAGCAGTTGAGATCTCCGGGTTCGGGGGCTCGGTCCTCCTTCCCTCGACCCCGGTCGCCCTCAAAGACGTATGGTTGGATGAGGACGCAATGACGGAAAGCCAGATCCAGGCCAAGATTTTCGACGCGGTCGAGGATGAATGTGCCAAGCGTGAAGGCGGCCGGGAATCCCGTCTCGATCTCATTGCTCCACTGGATAGAACGGTGGGAGGGACGCCACTTGACATCATCGTTGGCGGCAAATATCGGGCTTACTTCATGGATATCAGCTGCGATGGCAAAGGACAGAGGCTGAAGCATAAACCAAACAGTGCTACTCCCGTGCGGGGGCTTTTCTCTTCAGAAATTCCCGAGGACGTTAGTTCTCGAAGTCATCGCATTCCGAAAGCAGATCAGAGTCGAAATATGGGCTCCCCAGTTCACTCCTTTCAGCGCAGCCCCCACACCGACGTTGCCCATCATCAAATCCATCAAAACCGAAGTTATCGTGCCAAGGAACGTTACTTCCTGGTTTATAAAGATGTTTGCACAGCACTTCATGACGCACCCAATCTTCCGACATCGTTTAAGGCGCTTCTCGATGCTTGGATGGGTACGTAAACGCGGTGGCGAAAGAAAGACAGACTCCTTACTAATTCCAGTTCAGCCCTCATTGTTATGTTCGTCGCCAACTGGGTTCATCGTGATGTCAGTACAGGAAATATACTTTTTCTGGGCAAGGACATGGAAGCTCAAGGTAAATTGAGCGATCTGGAATACGCCAAGGAATTTCAGTCGGCCTTGCCCAGCTCGACGGATCCCAAAACAGTGAGGGTATTGCAACTCTTTTGGTATTCATTGCTCATCTATTTACAGGGTACACCTTTTTTCATGGCATATGAGCTCTTAACTGGCTCGCTCCTTTTTCTCAAAATGAAACGCCCGCCATTCTCGCACGAAGTTGTTGAGGATATGATCACGATGTTGGAAGAGACAGGAGAATATGTGCCAGCGAGGCAACCAGAGCTCCGTACGAGAACTCGATATCCAGTTGTGTACAACTTCCAGCACGACCTGGAATCCCTTTGGTGGATTGCATTGTGGATCGTCACCGCTCGGGTTGACCACCCGCCCTCACAGTTCTACGCACGATCAATCTTCATCAATGGGTTGGAGTGCTCCAACGAACGTAAAAAAGTCTTCACGGAACAGGATCATTTAGCCAATCAACTGCGAGAAGTGTTGCACGACAAGCTTCACTCCTTTATCGACTATTTGGCTGACTCTGGCGAGTTGTTGTGCTCCGCATATTTGGAACGGGAACAGGTGGAGAGAATCAGCGACTCAGCGACATATCCGTCCATTTATCATGACTTCGTGATGCAGCTGATCCCCTGCCTTGCATTGGCAACAAGCATAAAAGAAGCTCCGCCATTGGTTGATCTCCACCTCAGGCGATATGTGGAACCGATCGCTGGACCCTCTGCATCGAGTTCTGCAACTGAAGTGCCCACCAATACATCAACAACTGATCATCCCACATCGGACCCTACGCCTGGGCGCGCATCCAAACGGTCGCTCACGCCTGGAATGGGTGATGGTCATACGCCAGATTCTGGAGTTGCCATTACCAAGAAACCTCGCATGTCTCTACATCTGGACCGTGTCCGCGTAATTCATCTGTCCTGATACCTATCCAAACCAAGTTTACATGGATGCGACTGTGTAATATCGATTTACTTGGCATAGATATACAATGTGACGAAACGAAGATAACGGAGATGTAGTTGCTGCCTGGGCTGCATTAACTCCGCTCTACATACCTCTACTCATTTTAGCTTGTAATCATCGCAACGATTCATGTTTAATCATTGCTCACGTCGATACTATGTCGTTTTGCTGCTTTTGCGAAGGCTGGACCTAGTGTTGATGTGTTCAAAGTTGACATGGGTGATCCTGCTGACTCTCCTGCCCTCAGCAGGCAATGGCAGCTCGAGGCCCATAGTTGTCGTATTCATAGCGTTCCGTCTTCGTGGTGCAGCGCGAACAGGATAGATATCGATAGCCCACCCTCGGGGCTCTAGATCAATTGTCTCGCCATCCGGCCTGGGGTACGATGTGTCACCGGCGTTTCTGGCTGCCATCAGCATAGTACGGGATATAGACTAGAGTAGGAAGGTCCGGAGCAGACTGAGTGAACTTGCGCTGTGAAGGTCTCCTGGGACGACACCTAGCAAGTGAATGTGGTGGGCCGATTACGTTGACGTTGTTGCCGTTATTGCGTCCCTGTTTATTCTGAATACGAAGAGAAATTGACGCCGTGAAAGGATCAATAGACCTGTAAGGATGCATGACACCTCTCTGAGAGACTTTTGGATCCGCTAGTTAAATCTCGACTTGGGGAGAGATCTGGGAGGTTTGTAACGGTGAAAGGTTGCCTTGGGAGTGCCAAACGGGTAGGAAGGGGTGGGAAGGCCAGAAGGCGCTCATGGACTCTTTTCTCTCAAGCTCACGGGTGCCAGGAAGAGCTCAGTTAAGCCTCTGTCAGGACCAATATAGGCCGTGTTCGTGATGCGGTGACCTCGTGATAGTCCTATGTTTATGACCATGAGCTGAATGTCCCCATCGGCCGTGTAAGAATATTTTTCTGTAGCTTGGGTATTGACATATTCAGCAGCAGTGTATACTATACACCGAGGAAGGTACTCCAGAAGCACGCTATCAGTGAATAAGAGGCAGTCGGTGGTGCTCTCCGCTGGACACCCTGAGGCCTCAGTTGGAGTGGGAACTCTACGGCGTCTGAATCCTTGACGCAACCTGGTCAATATTTGAATGTGTGGCGTCGACAGCGTCTGAATCCCCGTGTTGATCCCCTCTGATCGGTGAAATTATTCCCCCTGCAGCAGCGTCCGAGTGCAGTTGCCTTGTTTCCGTCGAGGTTTCATCTACTGATCTTCTGGTTCCTTGGGAACCCCCAGCTCCTGCATCCATGTCTGGGGAAGATGGTTCATCCAATTCACCAGGTTTTCCGAAGTAAAGTCCCAATGCTCCGTTTTGCTCTGCCTGGGGATTATCGGTCTCGACCATGCTTTGTGGTGAACCGAGTCGTTCGCTTTCAGGTGACATTCTATGAAAATGCTCAGGAAGTATAGCATGGATAGGGGATAATGACCTGCGTCCACGTAATGGGCTGGGCGATGGGGGGTTATGCAAAGTCCTAGTAAACGAGGCCCGTAACGGTGACGATGGTTTTGTAGGAATAACAGGTGTCTGTGGTGAAAACAATGGGGGCGGGGTTGACCTTGGAGGTGGGGTAGCCTCGACTACTCCAACATTTGGAACTGGAGACGATGGCTCACGCAACAACTCGAGTTTCTCCCGGTATGATTTCCTGAAGTCTTTAATCCGACGCTTCCAAGCTTTATCCATGCTGGAACCGTATCGCCGGAGCGTGTTGACGATAAGTATAGCATAAAGGATTCCGATCCCGAATACACAACAAATGAAGATCCGAAAACCGTCTTCTGTTGCAGATCCGATTCGAGGAACCACCTCTGCATTTGGTTCGTTAGGTCGGATTCGCCACATGAAAGCCATAATGCATGCGATGTACGCAAGAATTGACCTACGCGTGTATTCAGTACCTTCATTTCGCTACTAAAGGGCAACTCTTACCAGACTAGCCAGATCGCTGGCATTGCCAACATAACCCATACATTCCAGAATACTGTTTGTTGACGTTGGGCTTCCTGTATACGGGATGCTAAGTAGCGAGTAGTTGGGGGACAGTATCACACCTACAATCGCCCATTCTGCTGCTTTGTGGACTCTTCGCATTCCCGAAAACCTAACAATAAAGAAGCACCCATATAACAGGCTGAGGAGCGCAGAGATCAAAGACCAGAAGGCCATAAAGCGAGTGATGGGGTCAGACTGTGCGCCATCAATCTGGAAAATCGTCAGGATGCCCCTGGTAAGTAAGCGCATAGTGACATCCTTTAGTTTATGAGTAGAACAAAAGATCTACGGGGCTTACGAAAGGAGTAACCCAGAAATGATATTGAGCGTCTTCCACTCTCGCATGAGGTTGTCGATGAAACCCTCCCAGTTCTTTCTCAGTCGTGAGTAAGCTTTTGGCATTTGAGGTCCCTGCGAATCCTTAGTAACGCTATCCCTCAACGCCATCTCTTTAATCTCCTCCATCGTAAGTTGCGCGTCCTGAAATATTTGGTCCACGCGGGAGTAGTACATGTATGGCAGCCGGAGGAGGCAATTGAGGTAGATTTGTTGAAGTAAGACATTAGTAAAGAACACCACCACCTTCTCCCTCCGCGTAAGTTCCTGGACTTCTGTGGGTGAATGTTGAGCGCTTGAGGTGGATGCCTTCTCGTCGGCGTCTTCCAGTAAGGACAAGTCTGAGACTTGGTCAAAAGGCGAACCAAATCTACGGAAATGAATGCCGTGGGGGGATGGCAAGTGGGATTGCCTCCGTAGACGACGTGCTGTCAGGGATTGAGCTGAAGGGCTCTGTCTCGGTATACTGGTTCCATTTGCTTGGGTGGGAGAGGGTAGTTGATAAGGGTTCTCGGTGTACGACTGATTAACTGGCACCTGCTGAGTGTCGTTGGGCCCTGGAGAACTGGGAGGGACAGTCACAACGATAGCATTCCTCCTCACAGGAATCGGGACGGATGCAGAAGTAGGACGTCGTCCCCGGCCGTTCGTACTCTCCAAGGAAGGTCGGTTCCCTCCGATTATGTTTGGACTTCGGCTGGAGAGGCCAATTTCGTGAGACGTACGTGGGGGACCAGGGCCCGCAGTGCGTGGTGGGCCAATCTCATCTATGCTATTGATTGTGTCATGCCTGCGGTTGTTCCAGACGCGGAGCGGAATAGAGGCAGTGAAAGGGTCGACAGGCTCGTAAGGGTGTTGTATCACTTCGCCTGCTAAGTGATCACCCTCAGCTGGATGGGATGCAAGGTGAGGAGTTTTTGAGTTTTGCATTGTTCAGCAACAGTTTGGAAGCAGTTAAGCTTGGGAACGATCACCTTGATGAGCAGCACTTCTGTATTTAAGCACACCATTCACAAGGAAGCGCCCGCGAAGCCTGTCATTAGATCCTGTGAAAAATTTATGAGCCTTCCGTGAGCTCTCCGATGATCATCGTAACCTTGCCCAATTCGAGGATTACTTGTACGCAGATGAGGTCCCAATGAGCACCTGGTTCTGCTAACGCGTGCCACTCCTCGACACTGGTCTGCCCGAGGTGATATTTGCATTTTGCAATGGTTTGTTTCATTGATGTACAAGTCAGGCCCATGTTTATCATCAGCCAAGGTGGTCAGTCAGTCAGGGCACCAACCTGTGGGGATTCACAGGTGCGCTAAAACGATACATTAACCAGAAGCGTGTTCTACACAACCTCGAGATACAATATGTAGGGTACCATGGTAAGAAAAAGTCAACAAATACGGAGTAGGGATGAGGGGAGAGTTGGAAGGAAATAGGCCAGAGTGTGTGGCATCTAGAGACTAATCAGTAGTAGCGCGAGGTTGTGACACGGATACAACGGTCATTATAGAAAGCAAGACGACAAAAGCGTTAAGCGAAGGAGGATGCAGAAAGTACTATGGGGCGGACGTACATGAAGATAAATAAGAAGCTGAAGGAAGAAGTCAAGGTAAGGGTGGAATCCGTTGCGGAATCTGTCCTCGTAGAATGACCCCTCCGCCCGAACATATGTAAAACAGAACGCGAAGGGTCAAGGCAAAGGCGAGGCGAGAAGTAAGCGATCAACTGAAAACCCAAACTATATAATAACATATCCGTCAATATAACCAAGATCGATAATAGGTGAGAAGCCAATGCATCAAAAAGGGATATCGTCGCCGGGAAAGCGATGAGGCAAGAGGTAAATTAAACTGTACACACGGGAGAACTGAAACAGCGTAAAGTTCAGAGTGAAAGAAAGTAAGAGACGGACATAAAACGAGGGGTGCGAAGGAATATCACTCTCGAGAGGTATCCTCGATGATGGGCCACACGCTCTCTCGAGGACGTTCCTGTTCGCTGGGAACAACAGACGCGGACTGGATGGCAGGTTGAGGCTGGGGCTGGGGCTGGGATTGAGCTGGTTGTTCCTCCTCACGGCCTTGAGACTCTTGTGATTCCTGAGTCTGAGGTTCCTGAGGGGGTGCCGATTGGGCAGCAGGAGCCATGGGAGGCGCTTGTTGCTGAGTGAGGACACCGCGCATCTCGTCGATACCTCTCTTCAAGCCCGCCATGACACGATCGGTACGTTCTAGCATCTCTTCCATTCGCCGCCTATGCTCGGCGAGCTCCATATAATGCCGTTCCAGCTCGGGGAGAGTAGGGATGCCCATGAGGTTACCCACCGCCAAACTGAAGTTGAGCATGCCGAGGTCCGGAGCGTAAAACTGAGGAGGACCAGGGGGCAAGGGATAGCCGGCTGTGCCATGGCCAAGCGGTGAATGGGTGCGACTAGGGGCATTAGATCCTGAACGCATGTAGCTGGATTGCGCATTCAGGAGGGCGGCGGCGGCGGCGGAATTGCTAAGGACGGCAAGAGGTGGGATCTCGAACCCGCTGTGCGGAGAACCGGTCGGTGCAAAAGGACCTGTGGCATTGGGACCACGGCTCAGATAATCACTCCTCGAAGGAGCTCGATTCTGCGGAGAGACAGACCGACCATCCCAAGCATTCCTCTTCCTATGAGACGAATTAGCGTGACCTTCACTTTCCTCTTCACCCTCCATTACGACGTCTTCATCATCTTTTTCGGCCGAACGAGTGACCTTACCACGGCGGGTTCGCTTCCTCTTGGGTTCTTGCAACTCTACATCGCTCTCCTCTCCATTGCCGCCATTTCCAGCTGCGAAACGACCAACAGCAACAAGTGCCTCCGCGGCAGCCTGATCGGTCATACGACCCGATGTATTACTGCTGCCCGCACCAGCAGCAGCAGGAACACGTTTTCGTCGCTTGATGACCGTCTTCTTCATCGAGTTGGGTCGGTGAGTTCCATGAAGCTTGAAGTAGAGCCCTGTTATCAGATAAGACAAAAGGCGACTGTCAGTCTCAGGACCCAGGACAGGAGACAGAAGGGCCGGGCACGGAAGTGACCGTCGCGAAGCGGATAAAAATAAGGTATTCAAGGAAACAACCCGAGTTATCGGTTCGCGAGCGGAGATCAAATTCTATGAGGGATGCTTGATAAGATGTTTTGGCTGGCGCCTGATGATACAGACGCGAAAACACCAAAAGGTCCCGAAAACTAGGATAAATTCGACCAGATCACTCACCACAAGCATTGCAGATATTATTGCCCACGTCGTCTCTTCTCCATAAGGGAGTTGTGCTCGTCCCACAGTTCGCACAGCTCAGCGCACCAACAGCCGCTCTCGGCCTCTTGGCAGCACTCGTATTAGCGCTAGCATCACTTTCGTTCGCAGCAGGGGAGGCTGCATCCGCAGTTGCCTTAGGAGGAGCTGCGTCAGCATTGGGTGAAGCCGAATCAGCCGGTGCCTCAACACCCACTCTCCCAGCAGCAAGAGCGTTATTGTAGGTTGGGCAACCTGAGCATGCTGAGGTGCCACCAGTTCCATCGCAGCGACCATCGCCAGGGCAGGTGCCGCCAGTTTTGTGTGGAGACGTTGTCGAAGAGACAGCAGGCGACGCCTTGGATGCCTTGGAGTTCGGAGAGGCCAAGGAAGTTGTGGTCCCACTGGTAGAGGCGGCATTGGATGAAGGGGTCACGCCTGAAGGGACGGACGGGGCGTTCGAAGGGGGGATAGAGGCAGAGCTCGATGTCGGAGGTGGTGTGCGGCCGAGGTTGGTGGGACGAGGCATATGCCGTGTTTTCTGATACAGACCTGTGGGAGGAAAATAATGAGGTAAGTCTACAGTTCTGGACGGAAAGATAGATCTCGGTGGGGAGTGAGCGGGAGGGTGGGGAGAATGGGGTGGGAATCGGGGAGAAGTTGGGAGACGACCGTCATCTGGTGACTCTTTCCCGTCCATGTTTGTGTTGATGATTCAACTGATAGATAGAAGAGGGCTTTGTATGGGGAAAATATGTAGAACACGGAAGCATGTCGCAAGCACGAAGCACCCGCGAAGCGAGGGCTCAGCGCGATGAGCTGAAACCCAGAATCCAATCAGAGACCATCTTCTATGGAAGATGGCGATACTAAGCGTACTGATAGCACCAAAGCGGTACTGATATGGCAAGTACGGTACGAACAAGTGTCATCCAACAGACGCATGTTCACAATGCATGCAGAGCATGGAGACATGAGTGTATAAGATGAAGATGGACAAGATGGCGTGTCATAGACGAAACACAAGCGCGAATTATGAATGGGAAGATTAGAAGCGAGAGGGCGACAGACCAGCGTACGTCGCGAGGTATGTGCACCCTTTGACCACGTGTATGACGTGGATGAGATTGATGAGGTCTCTTGGGCTAGGACCGGGAAAAGGATGAAACAAGGGGAAGCTGGATAAGAAAACTCACCACAGGCATTGCAAACGGGATTACCGTCAGCGTCACGCCTCCATAGAGGGGTGGCAGTAGTGCCACAATTCATACAGGGTGAACGGCCGGGAGCCAGTACATTGGAGGCACCATTTGATTCCTCCGGATTGCCTTTGTATGCGAATGAGATATATGCGAGCTAAACGCAATGAAAGGAACGCTACCTTGACGCGTCTCTGGGGGCGGATTGGAAGGCTGTTCCGCTTGTGTGGCAGGGAACTGTTGAATGCGTGACATGGAGCCCATAGTGGCATTGTGCATGTTGATGACTGGAGTCTCAAGGACGACAGGAGACATTTTATGAGGATAGAAGTGTTTGAGGTGGCAGGGTGTATTACACGAAAGAGTCGCGAGGCTAGATTAGTCAGTCGCTGTTGGAAACAGTGAGCAGCAGGGGAGCGGCGGAAGTGACTATATGCGCACAACGGTATATGGTGTCGATGCCGCGGACGACAGCGATGGCGTATGAAGTGCGTCGTTGAGGACGGCGAGGTAGTGGTCGAGAAGGAAGCGGGGTAGGGGTCGGAAGGGGAGAAGGGAAGGAAGATAAACGGCTGATAACAACCACCAGCCAATCACATTTATCCTGTTTCTAATAGATAACATTTCAAGCTCCGACACGCGGAGTTCACTTATCCTTCTCCTCGCGACCATTATGGTCCTATGTTCCGGTTCCATACCGTCGCTAAGTGCCATGCGCAGTGCATGCATAATGGTAAATCGACTAAACAATCCCGACAATGGCTCTGGCTGCAATCGAGCCTCGCTATCCGTGGTCACCATTGTTCAGGGACATGTTCACACCACAATACGTCCAGAATACATACCCGTATTCTTGGCCCCATTTTTTTCGCCCCCGTTACAGGTTGACGCAAATCTAATCTCAACGAACCTGAAGCGTTGGTCACTGGCACTACTTGTCCCTTTCACAATACATCTTCTCCCCGTCCACTCTTGTCCGTCTACACGATGTACCCCTAGCTTTCATTGGCTTGATAAGCTGCCAGAACCCCCCGCAACAAGCCTGATTTACGTTGTGGACTGGAAAGAACGAGGTAGATCTCGGCCAAACAAGACCAGGGTGATCCGATCAAATGTTCATCACTGTCACCCTCACCCCGCCAAACCGGATCCTCTCCTCCCACCCATCTAATCTCCGTTGTCATCGTCCGTTTTCCAAGTCCTCCTTGCCCTCCCTCTGGTCTAATCATATCTGATACTCCTCTCAAATCTTCTCCGAGTCTCCCTGTGTCATCGCCATCAGTTAACTCACTTTTCCATGCCCCCCGCCCCAGTAGTCTCATGTCGTACAGCACACACCACTATTCCCACAACGCCGGTAGCTCAGGTTCGCAAGCTAACCCGCCCAGTTGTATAATCCCACGCCTCCATTGACCCATTCGATTAAAAAATTTCACCATGCCTCATTATCTTACGCAAAACGAGTATTGTTTATTCCATCACGCTCCGAAGGCAACAGAGTGACACGCCACTGCCATCTAATCTAAACCGGCTTAATTCATTTCTCGATCTCCGGACAGCCGGACATCCGACACAACGAGGACGACAAGAGTCTGCCAAAATCCCTGCCAGAGCTTTCGTCCCATGACCCAGTATCCCCTTCCTAATCGCCGCCCTGCCCTTCACCCCTTTGTTTCCAAAAGTCAAGCCTTGAGGATTTGTCTGTTTCACCTTCTTCGTCTCCGGCGATAAGATCGGCGCTCAACATTCACCTTTTTATCACACCATGATCCTCTTTCATTCCGCATCATCATCAACAATCATCGCTTTGCATCAATCACCCCACTCATCCTATTTGTAACCTCGCGTCTCGCAATTACTTTTGCACCTTCTCTAGTACGTAATGACAAGTCCAGGGACCATGGCATGAGGATATCGACACACACCAACTAAGGGTTTACGTAGCAGTTGCAATATCCCGGTCATCCGTTCGTTATCTGCCACGTATTGACTTCAGATTATCAAACTCAGTGGGAATCATATCCGTTGTCAACTGTGCCAGGGATTGAGGCAGTATCTCCGCCACCTCACACAAAAAATCAACCATATCTTTTCTCTAGCTTGATGGATGATACTTGATCGTGACATGAAGATCACACTCGGCCCCTCCTCCGTATCCACATGGGCGGCATACTGGTGACCAAAATACCTCCCCTTTGTTTAAACCACCGGAGTCCATTCTAGACGACCATCAACTTACATACGCATCATATTTTTGGTCGAGTTCACCCACAACTCACGCCACGCTGAACCCACACCGCCGAAATCACTAAACAGATTCTGCATTCGAATCCGCCAGGATCCGCCCACACAGTCTTCCAAACCTTGTGAACAAACGATGCGTTTACTGGAAATCTACTGTGGTTCTGATCATTTTCCAGACCGCAACTCGCGATAAATCGAACCCGATAAGATTATAAACCGCGGGCTTATCAAACGTTTAAATCGGTTCTTCTCCGTAGTGGAAGGCTCCCAAACGCCTTCGAAGGAACTGGATAAACCTTTCAGAAGCATCCTCTCGTGAGTCGTCGCCCGACTCGATCAGGCGTAGGACCTCGCGAAAACCCGCAAACACCTTTCTTCTTCATCCCAAAATGAGCCTTCTCCTCGTTAATGCCTCCGTGTTCAGAAGTCCAGCTAACAACTTCCTGTCTCGAGCGCTCATTAACGCTCATTAATGCCCAAGCCTGAAGACTATCTTCCTTTTGAACTCGAAGCCGGAGACCACATGACTGCGGCCATGGGAATCTTAATAGACCGAACAAAGGATGAATGGTTTTGACGCTCAACCAGGTGCCCAGGTATCACACCGGCAATGATCGAAGTCGAGCACTGTGTAAATGCCTATCAGTTCCATTCCCAAGCATCTCTCAATGGCAGGATTCCCTTGATGATCCGACCACACCATTGGGGGCTCAAGTCCACTGCGCCTACCCTCGTCTACCACGTTTCCGTCGTGGAAACACGTGTAATCGCTGATTCTCTGCTTACCACACAAGGAAAAGAACCGCACCTCACTCGTTTGATCAAACACCATTCACGCTCAAGTCGTGGGCTTCGGCGTGGGGTACCTATTTACCCAAAAACGCTTGGGAAACGCCCCATCCCAAGTCCGCGAGAGCTTGCGGACGAGGCCCTTTCATCTTTGACCAAGAATCACAGAGAATTATCTCCAGCCTGTTTGCCTTATTCCCGCGATCAGCGCATTCCGACCGCCCCTGAAAAACGCGAGCTCCAAGCCTCAGGATGATCCGCAAGCGATTGGTCGCCACTCGTCGCCTCCCTGTCCAGATGACCGAGCACATGAAAGCTTGATGAAAGCCTGGGTGAAAATTCTGTTATTCGGAAATGAGAGAATGACAACCCATTTCGATAGGTCTGCCTGTCCATGTGTCGGTTCGCGTCCTGGGGATGCATCGATATCCAGTCTCGACATGATAACCCCGGAGAAATCTGCCCCGCATCAAGGGAGTATCGGCCGTGTCCCTACCTGGCCAATGCGGCTTGGCCAAGCGAATTTCAAACACCCCGTTTTGCTTCAGTCTCGGCTCGCGTGGGGAAATTTGAAAATTTGACCCCCGATCCGTGTTTGCCTGACCCGCCGGGGGGTGTTGCTTGTATCCGTATTGGTAATTACGTCAACAATACTCGGTTCGGTCACCGTTGCATTACTTTAAGCTGTGCTCGTCGTTGATATGTGATAATCGGAACAGTACCACCGCCTGATATGTGATTGATATGTGATAGCAGGCGTGCTACATGCATACTACATGCATGCCACGTACCAGCACGACATGCTAAAGCGGCTATTAGAAGTATCCAATCACGATACTAAATTACGACAAAGGGAAGGGATGACAGCCTTATCGTCGCTTGATAGACGCTGAATGGAGCTTCCCGGACTCGAGTAAAACTGTGTGTCCGAAGAGTCAAAAATGTTCTACTTCGGTCATCAGTGCACATCGGAATCGTGGGTACGTACTCCATAATTCCATACCCGGCCGGTCCAGTATCGCCGTTTGATACTGATGTTGCTGCGGTCTGACCGTCATCTTGCGAAATGGTCCAAAGCAAGAATATTTCAAAATCTATTAATAGACTAGTGTCTTTGGAGTTCGGTGTCGTCATGCTATGCACCCGATCGGCTCTCAGCTTGATCCCTTGCAAGCTAAGTAGACTAACTTCGTTCTCAAAGTCGAGAACTGGAGTCCACTTTACCCAGGCTGGACTTCATTACTTGGAGAAATTAGACTGCTCTCCTACTTACCCCAGTTGCTCGAAACATTATTCTCTTCATGCTAAAATTATTTCATGCTTTTGGATCATGCAGCTTCGCGCAGCCGGCTGGATAGATCCGAAGGACGCTCTAACCTTTCTGCCCTACGACCAGGATTTGTTAATCTAAGCTACAACAGACAGCAGGTATAGCTCTCAGCTTAATGGCGTTGCGCCAAGATGGGTCTTCTCCCTTCTACTTGGGCTATCTCCCTTCTACTTGTGCTATCTCCCTTCTACTTGTGCTAAACGCTGGATCCCACTCAAACATCCGCGAGCCCGGCTAACTGACCGATATATCCGGTGCGGCGACAATGGTCCTTCATGGAGAGTTCTCCTCATACAATAGGTACATGGATGATGGACTCTCTCACGTCCTATGAAACTTAGTCTGATCAACTACAATGGCTGATTGAGGCGCCACTGCACCAGAGGACATCGAGGACATCTATTCCTCATGTACCATAACTTTGGACATCAGCCAGTCTAGAAGCTCCTATGACGCTTGCTTGAGCTAGGTCCGAGGACGAAAGAACGGAGTGATACTCCTAGTCTCTGATATAGGGATAAATAGGCTGGTGTTGCCCTCCGCGTGCGTAAATAAAGCCGAAGCTTACTGCGTCATCTAAGGGGGAAAGCTGTGTTCAGACCTCACACACGAGCACCCTCTTGACCAACAAGCTAAGGGGCACAACCAGAGCTCTGCATGCTCCGTTCCACGTGAACAGCAATCCGACTTTAGCGGTACCTGGGAAACGATGCAAAAGCGATCACAGGGAACGTTTTAACGATTGAATTCGTTCACAGTCCCTTGGTGCCTCACGAACGCATCATGCCACTCAACTTTCAGCCACGATCGTACTTGGTATCATCGCCCAGGGCGCTTTGGGGATCATCACAGAAATCACGAATAACTTCACCGGAACCCCCAAGGGTCTGGATGTCCGGGGTGGTGTTCTAGCCAACGGTACACCCGTTCAAATGAATGTCCTCTGAAACAATATTACCGGTTCTCTTGAGGTTAAAATCGACCAATGGCCTTTCACCTGTGATTGCACTGCGGAGAATTTTCAAGGCTGGGTCTTTTCTCGGCCTGGGCCTACCTCGATCAGGATCTGGAATAGCACATACTGTCTGGACGCCGGATCGAGTGAGTGTATTATCAGGCGACCGCGCGGTTGATCCCTCTCGTTGAATGGACTCCTGTCAGAACCAGGAAATGGCATCGGAATGAAAATTTGGGAGTGCTTCGACAACCTTCCTGCTCAAACCTGGTATTATACAGCAGACAATCGCGTCGCGCTCTACGACCAAGGTAGGGGTTTCATCTTTCCGAATTAACTGAACTAAACGTTTGTTTAACGCAGGACTTTGCCTGGACTTGACTAATGGAAACTCGAGCAACGGGAATCGGGTCCAGACTTGGTAGTGCACATATGGGAACAAGAACCAAGAGTGGATCCAGGTCAACTTGCGTTGAGGAAGGACATCCGAATCCACAGGCTTTCGGGCTTGCGGCTATTTCTGGACTCGTGATTTTGTATCCTCCTTATATCAGTTGCAGTCGTAAATCCAACGGAATTTGGTCAAGGACTGAGGGTTCCATGCGCAAAACTGACGGTTGTCAAGACATGAACGGTCTGATTCAGGTGCTTCTTCCCAACTAAGTGATATGAGTTAAATCCGAGTACAACTGTGTCTTCAAGCATCCCGTTGTTGAGCGGCGTATTTTCAGCGATGTGAGAGAAACTACTCTTAGTCGAGGAAATTTATTATTGTCCCACAACAGGTACCTCATGATACTCAGGGGCTTCCCTTTCTCCGGCGTTAAGTTTTCGCCTCTTCGTCCGCACAAGTCGGTGTTCCGAGGATCCAAGCCGAGGTCATCTTTTTATCGTAAGGGTGGAATATAAGTAAAGAAAGGAGGCGTCTGGGTTTAAAAGGCAGCGGGTTGTGGGGCTTAAGGCCAGTAAATTTGCTTCATTCTCCTTCAATTTTCTTGCAGTGTTTACTCTGTTTATCCTACTTGACAATGAAGTTCTCCTATCTCTCCGTCCTCGCTTTTGTTTCCTCTGCCTTTTCACAAACTGTGCTGCATCCCAACACAGCTACCAATAAATGCCTCGATGTCAGAGGAGACGTCCGTGCCAACGGAACCCCTGTCCAGATGTGTGTAAAATGCGTTCAACGCCGGTAGTACTTCAAAAGCCTATATTTACTCCCTTTTAGCTTCGACTGCAACGGAACACCCGCACAACTTTGGGAGCTGAACGCCGGCCCCACTGCGGTCCGTCTTGCAAACTCCACGTTCTGCCTTGATGCTGGCGCAAGTGGGTCACTTGAGTCCAAAAACAGGTGCAATGCTGATCACGACGTGCAATTAGACCCGGTTAATGGCACACCCATGAAGATTTGGGAGTGTTTCGATAACCTCCCTGCGCAGGAGTGGTTCTTGACTACGGATGCGCGCATCGCCCTTCAGAATCAAGGTATGTCGTGAGAGATGATGTTTGGGTGCAGATGTATTGAACGCGTCCTTAGGACTATGCCTTGACTTAACCAATGGTGATCTCACGAACTCGAATGTTGTCCAAGTTTGGCAGTGCACGGACGGGTCCACAAATCAGATCTGGAGGAATTTTTGAGGACGAAAGGCGGGGATCTGCTGTTCGGACCAGTAAATGTTAGCGATAGATTTTTGTCGACTTGGTTAGCTCGTCGACAGTTCAAAGAAATGTTATATTAGGTGAATACTGACAAGGAGCAGATTGGATGAACCCCTCAGAATCGCGATCAACCCGTGAAGTGTCCCCGGATAAGATCCACCACCTCCTCGCTGTCCTTTTCTCCGGCGAGGCGAGCTAGATACGGATCTGTATGCACACCACCGGGTTGAATGAAGAGAGTGACGTTCCCATGCTTCTCCCTCAGAATCTCTGCGAGAGTGATGTTATCGTCACGTAAACACTCCATCGCCCCCGTATAGATGGTGACTTTATTCACCACCATGTCAATGCCATTCCACCAATCTTTCGGCGCTTTGACAGCCTCGAGGTACGGTGTACTCCCCTGAGGGAGATCTTTGAGAATGCCACTTGCGAGGTATGCCCACGATTCTCCAGGAAGGACGTCACTAGCGCTGTTCGCAGTGAATGAGAGAGCATCAGTCGTTAACGAGACCCATGGAGACATCAAGAAAGCCCCGCCCAAAGGCCCTGAGAGGGATATCTGGGGCACATCTGGGTGCGGGTGGAGAATGTGAGAAAGAATCTGGAGAACCAGGGCTCCGCCAGCCGAGTCTCCAATGAGGTGAATATCTTCTGGCTTGATACCGTGAGAGAGAAGGTACAAGAGACCACTTGCCGCCTGGAGAAGCTGCATTGGGAAGGAAGCCGATGGATAGAGGGCTGTCGTATGATTGGTGAACGCGCGCAGGGGAGTTTATTAAGACTCACAGTAGCTGAGCGCCACGAAACCGATGTCTTCTCCCGTCCGTTTCTTGAGTTCACTCATGGTGGATAGCCAGAAAGGAGGAACATATTTCTGCATGGGAAGTTGATACGTCCCACCTGGCAAGACTCAGTGCGATGAAAGGTAACCGCAGATTCCGAGCTTACCATGTAAGTAGAAAACGATTTTTCCTGACGTTTGTCTATGAGTAAACCACATGAGACTTCCCCCATGACCGAGGTCATCTATGATAACTGGTTTTCCGTTCTTCTCCGCCCACGTTGTATATACGGCGGATGTAGTGCCCATGATATATTGCATCTGGTTGACACGAAGCCGGGAGCTGATAAACCGGAACGATTCATCACTAGCAACACGACTCCAAGACCTATGTTGATCATATTCTCTGAACGGAGATAAAACAAGCCTGATAGTAAGAGAGACGGCTACCGATGGAGGTGTGTCAAGTTGGCTTTTATACAAAATGGAATGATAGTTCTTACGCAGGCGGAATAGGGTGAAAAGGATTTTGAGTTTGTCCAGGAAGGACACACGACCGTAAAGTTCAGGAGCCATTGAATTCTTCAAGGTACATAGCCCTTTTATAATGCGAAAATGACGACGATAAATGACTCGGCGATCTGCTGATAATACAGGTCGTCATAGTCCGTGGTCGGCTGACAGGGCGGCTGAGCTCTGTTTGTCGATCAAACCATCCTCGATGCACATGATCGTGATTAACATCTGACCCCAATTCCTGGGTTCATAAGTAGTCCTCCCGTGCTTCTGAGAACCGGCTACCATGGGCAAAAAAACAAACAGCGGGAAAACCATACATAATAATGATGAGTTCTAAGATAGAGGTTTTAAAAAGAGCCCCCCCCTGCGGAGTCTGAATGAACCGGCCAGTCCCGGACATGTTTACACTGCTTTGGTTGTCCTTTCCGAAGACCGGATCATTTCATGGACATAGGTGACACATCCGTCGCAAGCCAGAAATCTTCCTGAGCCGTGTATAAAATATCTGCGGTGCTCTGCGTAAAAGAGAATGTGTTAGGTATTGATTGACTTCATTAAGGTCTATCTCAGTGCCCTCATACTCGTTTCTTAGCTGGGAATATTCAAATACTTACCCGTCCCACAAATGCGACAGGGATAGAAGGAAATGATGGATTACTGTTCTCGTGAGGTCCTCCATCGACACTCCAATATACTGGAGATACTTTGCGGAAATGCTCGGTTTAGAGGATGAGCAGCATTGAGTGTGTCTGCAGGAGAGAACAGGGCTCGCAAGAAGTTCATTGCAAGGTATTTGTGGAAACATTATCAAACATGTTGAGCATCAGAGCACCTTCCTGACTTGCTGCCAAGTATGGAGTCAGTTTGGAATTGCAAGCATGGAGTCTCGTTTGTCTGGTTTATCATAAAAGGTGTGTCATTCGCTACAGGGGGTGGCTGTGCCAAAATAAGCGCTTATCTCGCAGAGAGTTGCAAGATGTGGTGCGGCCGACGCATTCTCGATAAATATTCTATCTGCCTCATTGTTTCCTGACGTGGTGCGTCCATTCCCCACAGGTGTGCCGGCTTGCAACCATTTCAGCGACAAACATTAACTTCCGATTACCCCCTAGCGCCTGAGCGTAATGAAAGGTCGCCTGTCACTATCCACCGAGTTGCTGCAGGTTATTGGTGATGATGTGAGCGACCAGCAGTACATGCGACATTCAGTGACCATGACACCGACGGCCTGAAAGCTAGGTCCAACGAGGAAAGAGCTTCGTCTTATGTGTAGCCAACTCAGCATAGCAATGGATCGGCTCGTCTCCTCAAGTGTCGTCATCAATATCACCCGACCAAGGTTGCCCACGAGCATCTCGCAGCTATAACTTCTCTCCCGTAACGAATATCGTAGGGTGCATTTTGTTCGCGAATTATCTATTCGTTCACTAGCCCCCATGCATGATCCTCAGCCAGCTGGTGCTCAGATGGTGTGTAGAGGAGGGAGCTGGGGCTTAAAAAGGAGAGAGCACAGAGCAGCTCAGGCTGGAGAAGAAGATATGAAAGGATGCCTGGAGGAGGCTATCGCCAACAGGGTGAACCTCCGGGTAGTCAAAGTGTTTCCGCACCCTATCCTCATTAATGTGTGATTTTATAGATGGCAGTGTAAGTCCGAAGATCCCAAATGGACGCAGCTCGCTGGGATCAGCGGCCTTACGCGCCGCAAGTCTCTCGGCTATCCCATTCTCCACCTCTCGTTTGGTTCTGATGCTTCCAACCCTAGGCTAGACCATCTCCATGGCCACAAACGGATACTCAGCTCAGGATCCTGCGATTCCTTCCACGAGCATATCGTGAAACGCTTAGGAGATGGCGTTGCTCACAGTCCCGAAACGAGTAGCATTGATGTCGATAGAGATCAGTGGAATGGCGATTCGGGCACGCCAACTTCCTCGGACATACGCCGCTAATACATCTCAAGCACCTTGGCCTTCGCACCTGCTACGCACGCCTTGATGATATCACTTATCCCCGCCTGTGTTTTCTCAAATCCCTCACACTTATCAACAATCATGATCCTCCATACGTCGGACACCCATTTTCATCAATTGCTGCAGATATCTGGTTGGCGCTACGGACGAGCAAGATATACCTAGAGTGGATATCAACGGACGGGATGAACGCTTCGTTGATTGAATATCTTGCATCGTACTCGAGACTGACACGACTAAGACTGGAGAATGTCACGGTCTCTGATCAACAGCCTTCCAACTCGTTGGCCGAGAGGTTCTTCGGCTCGGCGTTGCCTCAGCATTTATCCACGCTGGTGGACCTATATATATTACCATGTGATGAAGGCAAATGGTGTTTCCGGGAGCATATCGCGCCAACCATCTCGGTGCCCTAGATTGCCATACCTCAAGCCTGCCGTCATCTCATCTGAAGTTGAACCTTCAGCCAATGACGACATAACTGTATGTAGCACTCTGAACACACATCGTTGACGTGGCTGACATGAGTTTGATAGACCTTGCTTATCACTACAGCTACCCGCCACCTCCACTCCCTCAAGAGTTTGTTCGTCTCGACCGCAAAGGCAGAATCACTCCGCGGCTCTGAACGTGTTAACGTTTCGAAGAAGCACTTCTCCTTTGCGACGGACCAGATCACGAAGGTCATATTGGCTTACACGCCCGAGCCACAATATCACGGGTTCCTACCGCCTGTTACGGCAAATTCGGTCAGATATATCCTTCAGCTACAAAGTGGGGCCGAGGTGGTCGAAATATCGCCATCGTAGAGTCAACTAACTTACTGTGCCTTTGTCCGATTTTGAATACTATTATCGCACTCATGATCGGTTCTGTGATGTTATTTATCCAAGAATAATCCTATTAGGTTGTCCATAAACCCGTAGCCCCTCCAAAGCTGAGATTGGATAATACTTAATATAGTCTAAGGTTGCATCAGCATGCTCACAACTTTAATACCGTGCCGAATGTGCACCTTCGGGTTCTCATACACATTCTCGCTGTCGTTAATTTCGTAGCTGTCCAACCACAAATACTTCACCCCCTGACTATGAACGATGTGATTGCACCTTAAGCGTTGAAGGCGACACGATCCAGAAGCCCCAACGTGTCTGTGTCATGCAAGCGCTCTGGAGTAGGATCGATCAAGGTGCTCGTATTTCTACACGTCAACCGCACAACAGTATGGACTCTCCGAATAAATAGATGGCCCGTGCTCCGGAATATGACTCGGGATAATCGGGGTGTCTCGAGCGTCCGATCGATTTCTATTATGTAGCTACGCAGTTCCTGAAGGTGAAACCATTCTGATTGAAACACCCCAGTTGGATGCTCGGTGCTTTGCTGTACAGGTGATCCCAAAGCAAACGGAGGTGGGAGAGAAGGTATGTGTCGATCATTGTTGCCGTGTTGGTAAATAATAGGTAGCGCAGGTGTAAGGGCTCGTGTGACCAGATTAGCGGCGGTTTGCTGAAAGAGGGAGCTGTCGTGTTTGTCTCCTGTTCAACGTAGGACAATGAAGGTCTTCATGTATTCAAACATACCTGATAAGATATGTGTGTCGCGGCAGGTTCGAGAACCAGAAAAGCTAGCTTTGGGATCTGGTCGCACATAGCTTCCTACGTCACGTTCATGATGGGCACTGGAGACTGTAACCAAACTGCCTCGGGAACGATGGTGGATTGGTCGCGGAGTAACAGGGAAGCGATAGCAACGGCTTCTAGGGTATCCCAGGCACATGTTGTCCATCTGATATGGGGAAACGAACTTGACAATAAGCGATGATGGAATGATAGTTCTGGACCTCAACCATGGGGCTAGCGGCAGGTTTTCCGCGAGATAATGATTTGCCGTAACCGCATGTTTCCTCCGCGAATAGAAGGGATCCTCATATTGCTTCGTGCTACCCAGGTCGTTGAACAACGCCATGCGAGGACCGAGTATTGTTGCTGGCGTTTATTAGTGGAGAAGTCAGTGCCAGAAGACACACTTTATAGGCTCGAATGGCTATCAACAAGATGAATGCCCCTTCCCGGAGTTTCGGGGAGGTACGTCGCGATGTACATTGCCTGCTTCAGTTGAGTCTCATTGTCACCGGGGGCCCGACGAACTCAGAACGACTGCCTGCAACTGTTACGTCGGTGTACATGCTTCTGGGCTTTTGGTTTGGCAGCCAGCACCCCTTCTTGCGCCGTCTCGGATGCAAACTAGCCGCTTCAAGTCTTGGACCATGTAAGCCTGCAATAACGACTGCGAGGCTTCACTGGAAATTAATATAGCACTTATGGAACCCAAGGAGATGAATAGACATGAAGTCACTTTTGGTTTTCGTACGAATACCCGCGTGTAGTATAGGAGAAAAGCAGGGGGATATAGGGGAAGAGAGAAGGGGAGGAATCAGAGCGGTCGTTGACATTTTATAAGGTATTGTCATAGATGGCCTGTGCGTCATTTATAATTAGTACTCTGTCACAAGTCGATCGTTGAATCGGTTAGTTGTAAACATATACATGTTCACACTCCTTCCACCCCGAAAAAAAGAAAGATGATACAATTTACCTAAAATCCGTGCACGGGTGCCTCAAGAAACCCCGTATGAAGGAAAAAGCTACTGCATGAAGGACGAATAATAAAAGAGTGTTTAAACTTTCAGGTTGTTCTCTGCAAGAAAACAGTCGAGAGCTTCGAGATCTTTGACATCATTCCCAGATACCCACTCGTTGTGTGAGTCAGGGAAATCTTTCCATTTGATGACATATCTCCAACCTCCACTGACCCGGTGACATGTGAGAATCCTTTCGAAAACATATTCTTGAGTTCCGTCGTCCATGTTCACAGGCTGGGGATGTTTCAGCGCTTGCGTAGGGAATGCAGAATTATTCTCTGTAAAAACCTTAACCTGTGAGGCATGGAATACTTTCAAGGAAGTACTGGTGTGAAGATTGTTATAATTAATTGTAACTGTGAGATGATCCAAATCAGTCTTCACCACTGGATATGGTACCTCAAATTTCGGCATAAGTTTCACAGTCAGTTTATCGCCAATCTGCAGCCTTTGCCTTTGCACATTCTCAGTAGATACCATGACCTTTTGACAAACTTTGAAAGGGAAAGAGCATGTTCTACCTTTGTTTGCTTGAACACTCTGGGAAATTTTGGCACTCAAGAGATTATCATGTGTAGCATCTACATTCATCTGCAATCTTTGCAAGAAGGACTCCAGAGTTTCAGTATAGACACTCTTGCCTTCAATCAATGGGGGAATCACAGAATCCATCTGAGTTGAAAACCACTGAATCCTATCAAAAGCATTGACAGAGTTCATCATTGCAAAACATATGTGTGGCAATGCAGTCACCCAGCCCTTCTGTTTGCATTCAACATGGTAACATAGCAATTGGTTTAGCATCTTATTTGTCCTTTCACTATCAGTTTGAGGCTGATATGCCATAGAAAACTTAGTTTTACACCTGTCAACTCATGTAAGTGTTGCCAAACCTTCAAAAGGAATAGTTTATCCCT
Source organism: Podaxis rugospora (assembly GCA_018524415.1). Classification (NCBI taxonomy): domain Eukaryota; kingdom Fungi; phylum Basidiomycota; class Agaricomycetes; order Agaricales; family Agaricaceae; genus Podaxis; species Podaxis rugospora. The sequence continues at coordinate 25,766 of JAEUWL010000681.1, forward strand.
GTCTGATACAATTTCAGATGGAAGGCTGTTTTCAGTGTGTTAAGAGCTGACTCCGGATGGGGGCAGACCCTGGGCAGATGCACACAGTCATGGGGTTGAGGCCTTGGCTTCAACTTATGTGTTGTGCCCCTCTGATACTATGATGGCCTCACTTAACCAACTATGGACTTGAGCAGACAAGTAGACAGAGGACAGACAGAGACAGGACAAGCCTAGACCAAGGGGTGGACTTGTAGTGGACAAGCAGGAGAGGGGAGAAAGATCTAAGTTGATATTCTGACTGAGGACTACAAATGGTTGTGATCCTACTTATATACTAGCAGTCAGGATAAAGTCTGGAGAGTGGTAGTTAAGCAAGAAACAGTGTTAACTATCCCAAGGAGAATACAAGTAACATATGAATTGATAACACAGTGAAAATACTAGAATAGGAAGTCTGTCTGCATGGTGTCTAGATACCTGATAGGACAAGGGCAGAAGTAAAATATCAGATAACAGAGAAACCAAGATACATGAGGGATGATCAAGGATAAAGGAAAAAACTATAGATAAATGGGAAAAATGCAAGATAATCAGATAAGAATTCTGATAAGAAAAGTAATGGAAGGAAAGGTATAGAGAAATGGATTTCAGAGAGGGAATATCCAACAAAAATGGAAGAAAGGTTAAACTGAATAGGATCCACAGAATCCAAGTTGTAATCAAGGCTCTGAGAGCTTAATGGGTATGAAGTGAAGTCTGTAACAGTATTCCCCTCTTAGGGCTGAGTCTCTGAGGCCCTAGACTGGGCCAGATACCTGCCCTGAACTCTCTCCACTGGATATAAATGAGTGTCCTCTGATAGCAGACTTCATTCCTTCAGTTTGCTAATTTGCAATCCAATGTTACCAACAGAACATCCTTCCTCAAGCCCAAGCCAACCCAGAGCTCATGGCAGCCTTCACTGCCTTTTACTATAGCTGGCAGGAGGAGAAGATGAAAATATCCATGCCTACAGATAGCTCCACAATAGAGGTGGGCCCTAGCAAGAAGCAAGGGAGGATAGAGGAGATAGAGGCAGAGACTGAGAAGGCTAAGAGGAGGAGGAAGAGGAAAATGAGGAAGACTAAGGAGGAATGGAATCAGAGAGAGGCAGAGGAGGAAGAGCAGAGGCAATTGGAGGAAGAGCAGAAGCTAGTGGTGGAGAGAGCAGAGGCAGGGAGGAGACAGAGAGAAGAGGAGGAGTAGGCTAAGAGGAAGGCAGAGGAAGCTGAGCAAGTCCAGTAAGAGCATGAGAAGGAGGAACAGAGGCAGATGGAGAAGTGGAGAGTGGAGGAAGAGGCCAAGAGAAGAGTGGAGGAAGTGGTAGAGATATGGCAGGCAGCCAAAGGGAAGACAAAGGCTATCAAGGTTGAGACAGACATGAGCTTCTACTCAGATGTCCATGAGAGTAAGTATTTTTTCCTAGGATTTTGTTTTCATTGACTATTTTCATAGGGGAACAAATCTATTTGTGCACCAGATGCTACCAGAAGAAGGCCTGGTATGAGCTGTTTCTCTGAGAAGAAATGGTTGATTATGAAAATTTGCAGATGCTAACACACCCTACTCCCTATATCCTTAACTTATTTACTTGGATGGATAAGAATATCTCTGAGTTGGAAGTTGGAATAATAGAGGCCCTCTATAGCATGGTAAGTGCCTATGTGGAGGATGGGGTTTGTGGTGAGCTGACCTAGAATATGGTAAGTACCTCACTATGGCCTGTAGAGCCAGAAGCAGATCACTTTGTTCATAAATCTGATCCAAATCCTGATAGAGGCTGTTTATGCCCTGACTGTAGAAATATCTGCCCTCTACAGAGTGCAGGGGGAGACCAATACCCTGATGAGGAGGGCATATCAGATTTTGGAGAACATACCATGGGTCTAGAGATTTTCAGAGGAGGAGGCAGAAAGGAAGAGATTAGAGGTAAGGGATGTGAATATAGACAGTGATGAGGAGAAGGAGGTAGCAGGCCAGGAGGAAGCAGATGAGGATAATGGCAAGCCAGAGGAGAATGTGGAGGCAGAGAAAAAGGGGTTAGAAGAGGAAGGGGAAGTGAGTGGAGGAGAAGAGGAGAAGGAAGAGGAGAGTGAGGGTATATCTGAAGGTAGGGGAGCAGAGGATAGCAGGTCCATATCTCTTCTGAATGTCTATAGAAATTTTGCAATTTGTATAGAATAAAAAGTTTTTTGGTTTACCACAATAGAAATGATAAGAAAAATAAGGGAAGATCAAATGGAAGAGATCAGAAGGTCAGAAACAGAAGTGAAATTAGAGTGAAGACAGAGGACCAGGCTTGTCAGGATAGCTAGCATGAAAGTCAGCTACTAACTCTTGTATATGTTCAAGTTTCTTAGCTATTAGCCAACTAAACTCTTCATCTATACCTTTATAACCAGCCCAAATGACTTTGTATAGGAGTGGGCATATCTGGCAGTACCAGTCAATCTTGGAGTCCACAATCCACTTGATCTCATATTTGGGCTTGTTATCAATGATGAACAGAGGTGGAGGTGGAGGGATATAGTTAGAAATGGTGTTGGGAGTAGAAGGCTCAAGTATGGAAACATGGAAGACAGGGTGAATGGCATATATAGAGTTGGGAAGTCAGAGGATAAAGGAATGGGAGTCAGCTTGAGCAATGATCTCATATGGGCCTAGGAACTTTTCTGATAATTTCTTTGAAGGCCTAGTAGTCTGGAAGAACTGGGCTTTGACAAAGACTTTATCACCAATCTTGAAGTCTAGAGCAGACAGATGATGGGTGTCCATGGACACCTGGTAATGCTTCTGGGCTTGGGCAATTTTGGTCTTGAGGGCAGAATGTAAGTTGTTAAGGTCAACTATGAAGTCTTGGGCCTGGGCAGATGTGAGATCACATTTAAGATGGATGGAGATGACAGGGTGATAACCCTTGTAAGCAAAGAATGGAGAGACACCAGTAGTAGTATTAGAAGCATTGTTGTAGGCAAACTCTGTAATGGGAAGTAAGTCAGTCCAATTGTCCTGCTGATAATTGCAATATACTCAGAGGTATTATTTGAGCATTTGGTTCATCTACTCTATCTGTCTATTACCTTCCAGATGATATCCAGATGTGAAATGCAGCTTCATATCCAGGGCCTTGCCTAAGAACTGGAAGAAGTGCAAGATAAATTCAGAGCTGTAATTGGATGTGACATGAGAAAGAACACTATGCTTCAAAAATACATGGAGGATGAATAGGTGGGTGAGTTTGGCAGAGGTGATGGTATTGTGAGATGCTTTGCTTGATGAGATGGTCAATGATTACAAGTATGGTATTAAAGCTGGAGGACTTGGGAAGCTTCTCAATGAAGTCTATAGAGATGGAGTACCAGAAGTGATTCAGAATAAGGAGTTGCTTGAGGTTTCTGTATGGCTAATGATACTGTAACTTGCTTTGCATACAGGTTATACAGCTTTTGCAGAAGTCCTTGATGAAGGAATGGATGTTCAGCCAGGTATAGTTACAATGGACCAACTCTAGAGTCTTGTTTTGACTGAAGTGTCTAGAAAGCATGTGATCATGCTTGTACTAGAGGACTTGCAAGTGGAGGTCATTAGAATCAGGGACATAAATGTAGCTGTCAAGATGGAGGAACCTATCTGAGTCTATAGACCAGCAACCTTGGGAGTTAGAGATATGCTCAGCAGCAAGGAAATCAGAAGGAAGGGCAGAAAGAATGTCGAGATGGAGCTACTCATAGTCAAGGACTATGGCTGCTCAGAGGAAAGGGGAAAAGAGAGAGGTAGCCCAGACAGAGGCTACAAGTTGTTCTTGAGTGAAAACCAGTTTGAAGTTATGAGGATTTACTGTGGCATAGCCATTATTCCCTTCTTTATAATAGATGTCCCATCATCTAGTCAAAGTGTCTAGTTTTGTCCCAAGTGTCTGGAGCAGAAGCAGATGATGAGGTTGAACTATGACAAGGATTCTGAACAATGAGCCTGGCAATGGGTCAGAATTTTAGTAGTGGAAAAGTACTCAAGGTTTTTGTGATTAGTGACTACATTAATCAGTAAGACAGAGCCTTCAAGATAGTGTCACTAGATGTGAAAAGCCTCAAAAATAGCTAGTAGTTCCTTGTTGTGAGTATCATAGTTAGACTTGGATGCATTGAAAGTATGAGAATAGAAGGCAATGGAATGAATATCACTATTGAGCAATAATGGAGGGAATGGCAGCCAGGGTGTAATCTGTCATGTCTGTCTCAACAATAATCTGAGAATCTGGAATCCAGTGAGTCAAGACCAGAGCTATAGTGAAAGCCTTCTTGAGTATCTCAAATACTTTGCAATACTCTGCTGTGAAGTTCCAGGGAGCACTCTTGTAGGTCAGATGGGTCAAGGGAACTACAATGTTAGAATAACCATGAATAAAATAGTGGTAGAAGTTAGCAAAACCTAGGAAGGACTAAATATCCTTGACCTTCTTTAGCTTGGGCCAATCTTGAATGATCTTGACTTTATCTTCAGACATCTTCAGACTGTTCGGAGACAAGATGTGCCTAAGGTATTTGACTGCTTCTGAATAGAACTTGCACTTGTCTGCTTGTATATACAAGCCATATTTGTAGAGCTAATAGAGGACTTCCTGAACATATTGCTCATATTGGAAGATGTCATCCAAGTAGATTAGTATATTATCAAGATAGATAGTGATGCATATGTCTAATAGATCATTAAAGATGTCATTTATGAAGTGCTGAAAGGCTGCCAGAGCATTGGTGAGTCCAAATGGCATAACCATCCATTCAAAGGACCTGTAGCAGGTCTGGAAGGTAGTTTTCCACTTGTCTCCCTCAGCTATCTGGATGAGGTGATAGGTGTGATGGAGATCTATCTTGGTATAGATGCAAGCCTTGTAAGGAGAATCCAGGAGGTCAGAAATCAGGGAAAGAGGATAATGGTCTTTCTTAGTGATCTTGTTGAGTCTATGGAAGTCAATGCAAAGGCAGAGAAAACCATCTTTCTTGTGGATGAAGAGGACTGGAGTACTATGTAGAGAGGTTGACAGATGAATGAAGCCAATAGACAAATGTTCATCAATGAATTCCCTTAATACCTTGAGCTCAACCTGGGATAGAGAGTGAATAGTCCTGATAGGAGGACTAGTACTCTCTTCCAGATTGATTTTAAGGTTATATTGTTATGTATATATACTAAAAGTTGAATATTTCTATATTCACAATTATGATTTCTTTTATCTTTGTTTTACTTGTTTTGATTTGCTTTGTACTTGTTTCATTTCCTTTGTTATGCCTTCTAAATCATATGATTACTTCTATAAATAGTTGATCTATTTATAAAGAACAATACAACTTCTAAAGTTCTTTACTATTCTTAGATCTGATGATGACTAAAGAAGGAACTAT
>JAEUWL010000688.1:0-31131 GCA_018524415.1 Podaxis rugospora
TCACGTGCTTCGTCAACTTATCCAATGATGTGGTACGCAGTACCACATCTGGGAATATATATATATATAGATTGCAAACTTCTGCCTTCTACTCGGACTCTGCTCGCTCGAGAAAGGAATGGCTCAACACTAACTGAGTCAGCCTAGTCAAGTCAACCTTGCAGACTCAGAGACAGGACGGCAGTGACAATTCGCCAACCTTGAATGCTGTCGCTTCTTTTCTTAATCGCCTGATAATACAGCAAGAACAACAAGAACCAGCTTGTAGAGTACGGTAGGCTAACCCCCCCAAAAAAACTGCCCGTGTATAAGAATAAAACGAACGTGGAACAAATCGGCTCAGCCCCTCCAGACAGCGGGTCCGGGAACCTAAATACAACGCATCAGAACTAAGAGACGTCAGTTGTATGTTTGTACCCACAGTATAACTCGTAGGAACAGGCCAATAGATGTCGAGTGTCACACTCTTGTCTACCGGGCATAATCAGGATTCCAGCCTCAGAAGGAATGGCTACCCAACACGTACCGCCTTGAGGAATGTAGCCTGGGATGGATACCTTTGAGGGATTACCAGAACCACCATTGGTGACCTTGATCTGGGCGCACGAGATGAAAAACTCAGGTGTACCGGGTTGGTGCAAACCTATTTGTTCAATGCGAGCGAGATACTACCAGACATCGATCATGGTCAGACATCACACCTAGTGACAACGCGAATCAAAGACCACACACCTCTCCGGAGGGCGTGTTCACGGGAATGGTGGTGTTGAAAGTCTTCTGGTTCAAAGAAACAAACGAGAATGGGTTGAAGGTAGCGCCCCACTCGGCAATCTGTCAAGTTGGATTGCATCGTCAACATCAGAGGAACTTGAAGGATGGACAGTGGGGAGCCACGTACTTTGAACCACCTCTGACCGCTTCCATCCCAGTCAGCTGCCGCACCTGGTGCCTGACCGAGGTACATAGCAGCAGGACCCTTGTGGTAAACGGCCTCATCGAGCTGGAAACCAATAGTACCCCCTGCGGGGACAGAAACAGTCTCACTAGCTGGAGAAGGATTCGCATTGCACCTGATGTCGGTGCCTGAGGCATATTCATGGACCGGAGAGTTATCCTGGGGTTGACGCACGGCCTGCGTGGACGTCTTAGAGCCCGCAATCAAAGTCTTGAAGATATCTAGGGCGGGTAAGGGATGAACAAACGCTAAGAGAGGTCGGGTGTTGCATATACTCACAGTGTGCAGACACAGTCTGGGTGGCGAGCGCGAGACCAAAGAGGGCGGTGAACTTCATGGCTAAAGGGAAGAACGGGCAAAGAAAAAGAAAAATAGAAGGGGAAAAGAGCGAGGGAAATATTCTTCGAGAGCGAATGTTCCGCTTTTATACCAGCAACTCCAGCGGTTTTACTGCCATAAGTGCGTATGTGGAAGAACGACCTCCGAAGAATGTCTCGGCATCTGAAAATTTGAAGCCGTGATCCGTGCGCGCCTCCAATTCCGCTCTGCTAGACTCGCAGGTCCCAGTTATCTGATATGTCGATCTGTTCCTAGGAATGGAAGTCCTTACGATACGGCTCTTCAGTTACAAGTTACAAGTCGCATCATTGGTTTGTCCTCGGCAACAATTAAGCCCATAATCCACCTCTACTACTGGCCGATTGTCGCCACCCGGTTTTAAGTGGAAAATGGGGAGCGGCCTGATCGTCCAAGGGAATGGAGGTATCGTGCGTGACTTGCGGAAGGCGAAGGGCTCTCGAACACGAGACCGGCAGTCCGAAAATAGCCAACTAATCAGAGTCGCGGTGAATGAATGACCCAGTCCCCCCTCGATCACTTCCGCCAAAATATATCTAATCAAGTTTGAAAAATGCAAGGTGGTGTGCCATTGCTGCACATCGACTAGGCAGGGGCGGGGAGCAAGAATGCTCCAACGGATTATGAGCCTAAACTGGGCTTTCGAGCGCTCAAATATTTTCCCGTTCCCGATAATCGACCTCAAAGCCGGCGAAGAAATTGAATCCTCGTTGCGGGATTGGAAAGGTTTGCCATATAGGTTGGAGGGTGGCTTCGACAGAGCAGTATAGAAGGCTGGGTCCCGTGGAGTCGGCGTTGAATTCAACCTCCCGACACATCAGGCCAAATTCAAGATGACCATGCGATAAACTGAAGCTGCACCGGCAGAGGAAACAAATGCGTCAAGGCAAACTCTCCGGTTGCGCATTCCTACTAGTTGTATAAAGTGCATAAATAGCCAGGGAGAGCCAGGGAGAAGGCACGACGTAGTTTTCATCCAACGGAAGTCAAAGGTCAAAGTGGTCAATAGCAGAAGAGAGAGCTCGTAGAACATGCTTATGAATCACAGGCTAGGATGAAATGGCAAACGCTCACCGGCAACAGCGTCACAGAAATATTCACCCTCATCTCAACAAAGTTTATCACCGAATTTTTGACGTCTCCACATAAATTATCATTTGCGAACGATAAAGAAACAAGGAGATACTCTCCATCGTCGCGCATGCGGGACCACTCGATCAACTACAACACTAGCGGGAAAACGGCAAGTCAAGGTTGTCAGACAGCAAAGTCCGGGTCGCTTCGCATCGTTCCCAGCAGGTGGACCGAAGGCGAGCATGTTGGAGGAGGCACATCTATTTTTCCTATTTACGACGATTTTTCACAACGCTACATCACGTGGCGCAAACTTTTGTGAAACCAGTGTAGACCTAATACCATCTTCGTCGGTCGTGGCATCTCTTCATATACACCCGAGGTGCCTTCTCTCTTTATCTTTTTTTTCAAAAATGAGCGGTCTTCTCTCGCGCCTTTCGCCCCCACCCACCTTGACGGTCACTACGCATAACACAGTGTCAGTGAAACTGACCATCTAGCACCGCCTCCCATTTAGTGACCCTGAGAAGGCCATCGTTCCTGTTAAAACTAGTGCACTGTCCTATACAAGAACCAGAAGCTCTGAGAGGAGCATCCATATAGCCGGTACCGTCACCTACCTACCACCCTAGCCAGGAAAAGTGCTGAAATTAATGACAAAAAATGGTAGCTTCCCTCCGCATGATTTCCATCAAGAGGTCAAAACGTGGAAGTCAGACTGACCTCAGTAATCGCAATTACTATCGGTGTTGTCCCAATCGAGTTTCAAGTTATCTTCCTGCCCTCTCATCAGATGCTCCTGAACCAGGAGCTGATGGTGAAAGGCGGGAAAGACTGTGCTACGAGCCTGCCAGTGAACGGATTTACTGGTATTCTAGGAAGACAATACCCTCAGTCTGTACGCCCATGTCCCTTGTGGCCCGTCTGACAGAAACGGATCGTGATTCTTGGTGCTTGACTGGCTCCTGCCTGTGCCGCCATGCATCGGTCCGTTTGTTTGATTGCGCATTTGATGATTTGGTCAAGGCAGCTTGGCTCACAGGAGTGCGGGGCATATGCCGCAGATGACTGGGTGAAATCGATTGACGCGGTCCCGAGGCACAAAGTTGTAGGAATTTCAGGTCTATGAGTCTTTGGATAATGACCCCCCACGTAATGGGAGAAGTGATTGGTCCTCAACCTTCCACGGACCACGGATCTTTGTTACACTCTATGACGACCAGCTGACGCCATGGATTACACTTGTTCACGACTCTCTACGACAGCTCTTCTTTTGTTCTATAAGTCCGCCTCGGGAACATGTTTCGAATTGGTGAATAAAAATTCTTCACTCGGAACAATCCACGTCCAATCGGAGTATACGCCCTCGCATCGTGTTCGGTGATCAAGACACTCAAGATCTGTGGCTTGAGTTGGGTGTTTTTAGAAACAGGTGGCCACGAAACGGTCCGGGGTATCGGGATCTTTCCAAGAGCACCTTAGCCAACTGGCGTGGCAGACAACCCGATCTGTGTCTGACCACATATGGCGGTCCCAAAGACACAAATTCCGTTTGTTCAGTCTCGTCACGGGATCGCGTCCGTCCCTGCTCCTCGAACGCATAAATTGAAGCATATCTCCTCGTCCGCATTTCGCTGCCCTTCTGCCCATGGCACTTCAATCTACTCTTACTAGAACTCCCAGTGCCTCGCCCACTGACCGGTCCACTCCACCACGGAGACACCTACCTCCACTCAGTGAACATAGAGATGTCCCAATCTCCTCATCACTGGCAGTGTCTCCGTCAGCGACTCAACCGTAAGAGTTTCCCCTAGCCAATGTCTATACTGAGTTTGCGTCTTAGCTCTCTTTCGGAACATGAAGAGAAGCCACCATTTTGGCATCGCGTTAAGCGATTATTGACGTCTGTGTCAAGGGTCCTTCGATGTTAATGACCTGTAGTCGGGCTAACTCGCCGAAACTGGATGCCTCGCGCCCTCTTTAACATCACTGCGCTCGTTGAAAATTGTACCTGTATTCAAACGAGAATCGCCCTGATGTTCCAACTTTCACGTAATGAGTGTTTCTTTACTTTGATATTTCCATGTTATTTCAATCGAGGTAGCCCCGGAAAAGTCATTTAATTGAGTTTGTTGGGCCAGGTGTACGCAAACTAGCGTTGATGACCCTTAGGGACTCTACGACGTCATGAACCCGATCGTCCATGACATGTCTAGCATAGACGCCCAGCTTTATCTCCCACATACCTGTCGTGGCTGTTCCATGATGAAAATCCTTGGTTTTATGGTGCTTTGACCACAAAAGACTGCACGGTGTGAGAGCTTTTACAGGGTTGGGGCAACTGGATGCTTACACACCTGTGGAACACGTTCTGATGCGCTCGGTGCATTTTCTGCCGATATATCCGTTTGGCAATCCCAGGTGTGAACAATGAGACAATGGCATCAAGTTTTTTATGTGCGTTCTGCTGTTAAGCTACAGCTTTTGGACGCCCGGTAATCCCAAGCTTTGACCTATATATCCATGTCTGTGGACAGGTTCGAGTTATCAAAACATCATTTGCCGTATCCTCGATACCTTGCATCACACTCCGCTACCTTACTGCCGAAATGAACCAGAGTGTCTCCTCGTTTGCCCCCCCCCCCCCCCCCCCCCCCCCCCCCCACCAAAGGACCCAAAGTCGTCCTTGCGTGCGTACAGGCGGCATTTACTCACGGGCGCGGGAGAAGGCCAGGGCCATGCAATACGCAATCCGATCGGGGAAGCCGGGTGGAGGAAATAAGAGGCAGCAATGTTCCAATGACAGGGGCGATGAGGTTAAACAAGAGAAGGGGTGACAGGTACACCAAAATCATCAAGAAACCAAGACTTCCTCTGTTACCTGGTGCTGGCGAAGGAGAAAAGCAGAGGTATGTAGGTCCAGTACTGAATTATATTCACGTTCTTTGCATTGAGCCCACTATAGTTGTGGCTATGAGTTGGACCACTGTCCTACAGGGCATGGTGTGGATCCCGGATAACCAGGGACACGGTCGAGACTGAACCAGAACAATCACTTCAGAGATTTGCTCCAACAGCTCAAGAAGCAGAAGATCAAGCTGCTCCCGGATCGAGAGGGTGAAACGGCTTTAATCATGGAGGGAGATGGCATGTCTGACGACTGCAATGAATGGGTATTAGGCTTGATCCTTCTTGAGGAACGGTTGGAAGTTACCCATTGCTGTGGTTGTTCTTGATCTTTATGTTATGCTATTTCGTGTTCCGCCAAAAGCTTTGAAAGGTGAGGACAGGGTTTCTATCAGCGATAAGAGGAACCCACCATGTTCGGTATTCCATCCGAAATGGGATAGGTATGCTTGCAGTTTGGGCAAACCATCGCGCCCTCGACAACATGTATCTGAAAGACATATCATTCGAGCGTGAAATGGGGTGTGACGAAGGTTACACACTTCAAAGAGTACGTGATGGAGGTTCTTGAGAAAATCATCATCGATCATTTCAGGCTGATCTTGCGGTAGGGAAGTGTCACCGAGCTGGTTCAAAGCCATGTAAGTGTGTGTTGAAAAGCATGAAACGACGTCCGTTCAACCTCACGCGCTGTTTTGACAAGTGCGTTCCATTCGATTTTTGGCAAGAATGTTCTTATGAAATCGGGATTGAATTCCGCTTCTCTGATCTCCAGTTGGACGTTCTGGAATGTAAGAGGGAAATTATTTGTGTTGCAATCTTTCGCGTGACAAGCGAGGAGGTTGTGTGTTACGAGTCGGACCATTTGCTGTTCTACAAATACTCGCGAGGAGGAGCAAGAGGGGCGATGAGGCAAGTCTGACCTTAATGATCAAAGCGAAAATTCCAATGTTTGAATCGGCTTATCGGTACCATCACGTGGTTGATTTCAGGTTAACAATCTCGTATTCCAACATTACCCCCTTTATCTTTCTACTTTCGAAGTTGGGGTCGTTCGCACTTATCGTTCGCGTTAACGGATAATGAGGCCACCTTCACCATCGATCCCCGAAAAAGAGTTTCTTTATGCGTCGCTCAAGGAAGCGCTCCGTCTCGATGGGCGTTCTCTACTAGAACACCGAAAGCCCGAGCTCAGATTTGGATCCGAGCTTGGATATGTAGAATGTAGTCTTGGAAAGACGAGGTGAGACTGTTATATATTTGAAGAAGCTATGTTGAACGAGGCTCTTCAGAGTGATCGCACAAGTTGATGCAAAAATGGTCAAACCACCGCCCGAAAGACCCCTCGAGGGCACGATCTCCATTCACTCGGAAATATCGCCTATGGCATCAAGCGAGTATGAACCTGGACGGTAGGTACGTGTCTTTGTCTCAAGCTACACGTTTTTGATGGATTTGACGGGAACATGCGTTAGGGCGTCGGATGAGGAAGTGACGATTACTCGAATGCTGGACAAAGTTTTGAGAAGAAGTGACGCCGTTGACAAAGAATCTCTCTGCATCTTAGCTGGTCAAAGGGTATGACATCTGAAGTCCGCTTAGTCCATTACGTATTCTTATCTTGCCCAGGTCTGGCATTTACGCCTAACGCTTCATTTTTTATCCGATGCCGGAAATATGCTCGACTGCGCTTGCCTAGCAGGAATTGTCGCGCTTCGGCATTTTCGTAGACCAGAAGTTGAAGTAGTTGGAGATGAAGTTATCATTGTACGATATTCTTTTTGAATCCTCCTTCACGAAAATCTGACTCATGCTAACTTAGCACCCTCCAACCGAACGCGCGCCGGTTCCACTCGCAATCCACCACACGCCCTTCTGTTTCACGTTTGCCTTCTTCCCTGACGCAACAATATCTCCTGTCCTCGATCCTTCGCAGCTGGAGCAACGTTTGAGTGCTGGGCTACTTTCTATTGCGCTTAATGCGCAAAGGGAGATCTGTGTACTTCAGAAACTCGGCGGTGTGCCTCTTCCTAATGAGGAGATTCTTCGGTTGGTGAACGTTAGCGTCGAGAAAGCCAAAGAACTTCATGAATTCGTCGAGGCTCGACTAACAGAAGATTGGACGAATAGAACAGTAGAAGTCCGATAAATCTAACTCAATGGCGTTTTATACCCAGTTAGGAATGAAAGTCTGTTGACCAGCCGTGTATCTGGCGGATTGTCTAAAACGTAACAATTCTTTATGACGGGACCTCTTCTTCAGATGAAGATGCACATTCCTGCTGGTGTTCCTGCTGGTACAAGAGTACCGAGGAACAAACAAGGCAGTCCGGGATTCCTGTAAGTTTGAAGGGGTGTTAATGAGTTCTAGGAAAATTGAGTGGGTAGAAACAAACTTACCTAGACAACCCTCACTCTCGTAGTCACTGCTCGTATAAGCGGACTCGGGATCTTGGCCTGGCTCGTATCCTTGGACGAATTTGTTCCCACCTTTGGGTTCTGTTTCTGTTTCTGTTTCTGCTTCCCTTTCATCACCGCGGTCGTTGCAATGTTCCTCCTCTGGGACTTTCTTGAACACCCATTTGAATCCTACCCTCCGTCTATTAGGGTCGTCTTGGTTGAGTTCGTCCGAGGTAGTGACGGTCGCCGCGACCTCTTTCTTGACACAGAGCTCTTTGGCGGGCTCTTCGTCCTCAGTTTCTTCAGTCCTCCCGACTCCCAGAACCTCTTCACCAGTAGGGTCTGGGGTTTCGTCTTCGCTAATATTATGTTTCAGGAACACGTTCAACTGCGACGGAAGCGAGGAACTTACCTTGCAATGGACTCGGGATAAATGGATTCGGTGTCATCGTCCGCGCCGAACAAGCTTAGACTATCCCGTTGTACCAATTTGTTCTCGAAGTGGACGATGTGTTGAGTCGTTCCCATGGTGGTTAGTGAACACGAAAGAAGGAGAAAAATTGAAATGAAAAAAACTCGTAGAACTCGTGTTTGTTTGAACCTGAAATTTCTAAATCTCGTGACCTCTTCCAGCCACATCCCAAAAAATTCTATCGAGCATTCAAGAGAAAACATGGTCCCGTTCAGTCAATGTCTTCGGCATCCTTGTCAAGAGATGAGAGCCATCGACGGTGAGTCGGCTTGTTGATTTTTTGCGATGGTCAAGGAAGCTCAATTAAACGCCCTTCGACTCTTCCTGGCAGACAGAGATGTGAAGAAGGCTAGGCCACCGAAAGAAGAGGAGCCTGCCAGCGAACTGGACGGAATGTTCTTGCCGAGGTGTGTTGCAGACATTAACCATTGTCCATTGAACCGAATTTAACATGAGGCCCGCCGACACCAAGGTCGACAATGGAAAACAGACACCCACAACCTCGTGTCTATGCCACAGCCTGTCTGGCTCGGCCACAGGACCGGTCAGGCGGACAGAGGTCCAGCCACTAATCCTGTGGATCCGGTTCCTTTATGCCATGTGAACTCATCCTCAGCACAATGGAGCGCCCAAGGGTTGCGTGACCACGCTGTTCTCCAGGCCCAAAGCGGGGTCCACGACAACAAAAGGCATTCTGTTGAAGAAAGCTTGAGCCAATGTCGCGCCATCGATTAGCATGACTGAAAGTTGGGAAGCACGAATCAATCAAGGCCCTCCTCGTGGTGAGCATAATCTCGTTCGGAGGAGTATGATCTCACCTGTCATCCAGCAAATTGACCCCTCACCACGGGCCACGAAGGGTATTTGGGTCCTAGTCAGTGTCCCCTGGCCTGCAAGGACTCACCTCCTTCGGCACATCGCTTCTTATAATCTCGCCAATGCTGGCTAGTCAAGACGTTCGTACCGTAAATCGACTACCCGCGCGTTTCATATTGCCTGAGGACCAGCCACCACTTCATAGCCAATACCCACCGTGCACCAAGATAATTTGAGCCAAGAAAAAGTGATGGGAGGATCATTTGGTCGAGTGCTAGGTGTGCAGTCTTTCTACCTGCTCAGAAGTTTTACCCATAGGTGGTATATAAAGGCCATACGTGACCATCGCAGGCTAGGCTTTGTCGGGGATACGCCTCTCAATGAGTTGGCGGAAAATGTCGGGCGAAAAACGGGCAGGAGTTCGGTGGCCTGGTGAGACGCGGCAATTTGATCAACCCAAACGGCGAGAGAGGGTGGGCACCGGGCACCAAGATAATTTGAGTCAAGAAAAACTGGTGGGAGGATCATTTGGTCGAGTGCTAGGTGCGCAGTTTTTCTACCTGCTCAGAAGTTGTGCTCATAGGGGGTAATAACGGCCATACGTGACCATCGCAGGCTAGGCTTTGTCGAGGATACACCTCTCAATGAGTTGGCGAGAAATGTCGGGCCAAAAACGGGCAGGAGTTTGGTGTCCTGGTGAGACGCGGCCATTTGATCAACCCAAACGGCGAGAGAAGGCGGGCAACTACGGTGCATGAAGTTGTAGTCTAAAGTCCGGGAATACTCTCGAAGAGTAACCTTCAACTTTGGGAAACAGCGGGCTTCTTGAAGCCTAAGAGACGGGTAGTTCTCCGGGTGAGAGGCCAAAAGTCGTTCTTCAACTTGCTTCTTCCGATTTCAAGGTATTCGTGTTTCATACATCTCTCCTTTGGCAATCGAAGAGGTTCGGTTGTACAGAAGGCAGGCATGAACGCACTTGAGTCCGGATGATCCATGGTAATGCACTGCAAGGTGAGCCGTTCGCTCAAAACGTTAACGAGCTGGTACTGACTCACAGTGGAAGTAAAACGCGGTTCCAAGGGCCCCGTCCGTCATAGTTTTCTTCCCTCCAATCACCTTTGCACGAGGTCTCCTTCCTCCTTGCGTTAGGTGTAAATAGTTCTCCAGCATTTCTTGCGAAATGGTGCTGTTTCTGTGGGCTTTCAGAAACCAGGATGAGAGGCGCCCAGCGAAAGGTGCTGAAGACTGAGAGTTAACGTTACAGGACGCTCATCACCATAGGTTTCAGATACAGAACATGAACGCGTGATCGCGAACAATCTCGGCATCGAACCATGTCCTCCACCGTCACCATCAACGAATGCCTCCTGTGTACATGTGCTTGTCTGAGCGTTTCCAACTGAGCGTCAGAGCCTGCTACAGAACCCCCCGGATTGTCCGAAGTTCCCGAGCGTCATTCATCAACACATTTTGCGGTAAGTAACAAGTACACAGTTCATCCAGTCCTAATTCATGAAACACCCCTAACCAGTCACTACACGTAGGTAATCTTGTTCGTGCAAGTGCCGACGTTCTCCAACCCGACCTCGACAACGTCCCCGTCCACCAACCAGACAGGATTCGCCTTTCCGAGGTTGACACCAGCGGGGCTGCAAATTTTTTGAAAAAATCATCAGAAACACGGGCGTATATCCACACCCTCGACACTTACGTTCCAGTAAAGATGACGTCGCCAGGCATCAAGGTGATACCCATGGAGAAGAAGGATACGAGTTGTTTGACGCCGAAGATCATATTAGCGGTGGTGTCATTCTGCTTGGTTACTCCATTGACTTTGGTCCAGATGTTGAGGGTCTGCGGGTCTTTGATGATGTTGGTGGAGACGATAGCAGGACCCCATGGTGCCCAACCGTCAGCTCCCTTGCCCATAGAGAATTGCGGCTCGGGTTGTCCACCACGGTCAATCTGCCAGCCACGATGGGACACGTCATGCCCGACGGTGTATCCCAACACGTGGTCGAGAGCTTCATCCTCTGAGATGTTGAAAGCTTGCTTCTTCATGACAACAACCAACTCGGTCTCGTAATCCATAGTCGAAAGGAAGTCACCTTGGGTTTGGTATCCTGCGGTGACGGGGATATCATCGCTAGGAGTGTTGAGGGCAGTGAAGGGCTTGTAGAAGAGGATGGGGAAGTCTGGGATGGTAATATTCGCCTTTGATTTCCTTCAGCACGATGCTGAGCTTTCCGTATACAGCTCCTACCTCTTGATCATGCGCCGCGTAGTTGAAACCTACACAACGCACAGTCCTGACTCTCTCATTTGGAAGGGGCGAGAGTAGTTTCTGAATAGGCTATAGAAGCATGATTGCGTTAAATGTGGTTACTTGTCGTAAGTAATCGCCAACCCACCTTTACTTGGTTCGTGATCTGAAAGTCACCAAGGATATCGCCCGTGATTACCCGAGCTTGCGTACTCTTCGACGCGTCAAAGGTGCCTGACGGCAGAATCGCATCACCAGTATATTCTTTGCCATCAGTTGAAATGAACCGCACAAAACGTTGTGCGTTGACGAGGAGCGGGAATAACAGGAGTAGAAGCGAGAACCACATATTGCCACTTGCTTGGGCTTCAACATTCTTTCTCAGACAGCATTATATATGCAAATGGTGGGATTCGAGATGCTGCCTAGGGAATTTCCACTCCTGTGGTTCGCATGCGGAACCCCAATCTCTGCGGTGTGGAGACACAGCCTTGAGCAAGAGATATTCGCAGTGGACTTTAAGAGATCTCTACTTCCCCCTCGCCGCGGACCGCACACGTAATGGAGGGAAATTGATTTGCAACTCCAGAACCCTCAATTACCCCTCCAATTTCTATATTTCTTGATTTCTTGTACGAGATTTTCTGTGTTCTGATTCACTCTGCGACAACGGAACTCCATATTGGCGTTAGCTCCTACATCTTTTCGCAAGTTGCCCTTCTACTATCGTCTATACACACGACATCTTATGACCCATACAGCTCGTTCAGGTACACAGAATGCCACGGCACTCAGTCTAGATCCTGGGACATGGCCGCCGACTGGATATACTATCGCACCGCTGTCCAGCTGACTAGTTCCTGGGAAGGTGACGCGGAGTGGGACATTCGATAAGCAGTCATGACGAGAGGGACGAGGTTTCGGTTGCCCAAAAATATGCCTTTTGCAGTACGGTCTGACATTGTTTGTGTATGTTCTGTACCTGTCACTGATTTAAATAGCTTCATCTTCCTGAAGTATTTGGGCTTGAGGAAAGAAAAGCCGTTACAGGAAATTGTAAAAGACTTCCAATCCCACGAGAACCATCAGGATCCTGGGCGAAATACACATCATGGGGCTCCGTAAGCCATCCTCTAGAGTATTGGAGAAACGGCTTTCCTCGGAGTTCCTGAACGTTTGTTCGTGGAGACAAGTCAAGTTGTGCTTGTTCCAACGGGCCGAATGAGCGTGGAGCCCGATTATGGCGAAGGCTATATGTAGTCTTGAATCGGCCGTACCTTTGCTGAAAACCCAGACGTCACATTGCTGAGGCAGACAGATTGCAGATTGCCTGAAATCCATTCTCGGCCAGAATCCCGTGATCGATTCGTAGAATCATATGACTGTGAACTTATGTCATCATAAATCATACCTTCGTTCACAGAACCACAAGGCGCCCAGGGTCACGCTCGGCTATGAGCCCTGAAACGCTCAACTGCCTTGAAACGTGCTGGCTTCCATACTTCAGCCTGCCGTACGACTTAGAGTTGCAGCCGATCGCCAGTAAACCGCGGCAACACCATCGTCCGTCGGCCCATCAAGGCAATACCCGTATTTGCTGACTGACCGCGGTTGACGCTCCACGACGTCTGGATCCACACTAGCTGCATAGTGCGCGTGATCCATCTCGTAGGACTTGAACTTCATCCTTATCTCTCGCTGGACTCCCCTACTCCGACAAGACACAACCTATATCCCACAGGAGCGACCATGGAAAATCCAGTGGAGGAAATAACGGGAATTGTTCTTCGACTCACTTCGACCTCTTCACCGGATATACAGAGGAAGACGATAGAGCAGTATATGACTCACGACGTCGCGTTTCGTCACCCCGTGTGTGCAGTTGAAAGCGGACCGAACTCAAGGAAGACAGTGTTGGGAATATATCAGTGAGTAATGCCGCTTTTGTCAGTCTGTCGATCAGAAGTTGAATGTCCTGGGACAGGTTCTATAGGGTGCTGAGTCCTCATATTGACCTCACTGTAAACAGTGTTGGTGAGTACCCAGACCCGCGTGATTAACAGGAGCTCGAGGTAACACTGAGGCAGTCTGGGACCCGCAACACAACTATCTGTTCTTGGATGTTGTACAGTGGTTCAAGCTATTCTTTTTACCGGTCAAACCAGCTCCATCAAGGTGCATTCAATCATACCGGAAATATTTTTCGCAAGCTCATTCATCTGACAGGCTTTGCGTCCGGCTGACCTTACGAAGAGAGGAAGGCGGTCTGTACTATATCGCCATGCAAGAAGACTTCTATCACCCTGATGTACGTTCCCATTTCCTCCTGTGCTGTCTGGATGGCTCACATCCACCGGTGATGAACAGGACCTCATCGCTTTGCTTCTTCCTCCCCTTGTCCCCTTTATCCGGATGATCTTGCTCATTGCCGGGCTTGCTTCCTTATTGCAAGCCAGCTTGGCTCAATTCTTTGGATTTTGGCGGACAAGTGATGTTCATTCCGGCCAATCCCACACGGACGGCCCGGGAGAGGGCGATTTGTACAGTGACGACGGCAAGCGGTATTGACATTAGTTGTCGAAATACCTCGAGTATACCCCCCTCTATCTGACTTGCAGGTCATTTTCGCTATAGACTCTAGGATATTTGCACAAGTTGTCTAATTATGTATCTCTCTGTCTTCAGACTCGGCTACATTCTTGGAAAGTCGTCTCCTTTCTGCCCACTCCTTTGCCTTCTGCCGCCGCATCTCTTTCCTTGCTTCGTCATCTCGCCCGTGGACTTCCTCCTCCTTTTGACTACTTAAACGATCCTCTTGTCCCTCTCCCTTGCCATGATCCTCATCTTCCGACTCGGAATCGTAGCCAGCAAGCATTCCCAGTCCTTTTTGTTCTTGTTCTTGTTTCGCCTTCCGTTCTTTTTCCTCCATTTCGACCCGTAACTTGGCTTTGATGAGTCTCCAAGATCTGTTCCATCGGCCCTTCAGAAAGGCAAACCGCTTGTCTGCACCGTGATTCGCGAGAATTCGCATCTCCAATTGGGCGGGGTTGGGAGATGAGAGGAGGTGGACTGCCGTCCGAGTCATCAACTCTTTCTGGGTATCGTCGGGCTATACAGAGAATTAGCCCCTGTCCGGACATCTTATTTTGAGCATTCCGAGTCTGACCTCTTCGTCGCTTCCACCCCAAGGATCTTCGTCAACTGTTTCTTGGTTCTCCTCCTCCTTTTCTTCTTTTAGGCGTGCCTTTACCCGCTCCTCGTGTGCTTGTTCGAGCAGGCGGCGGCGTTTCTCATTTCGGAAGTCCGTGGCTTCTTCTGGTGAAAAGAAGAAGGTTTCTTCCGTATCCGAGGGAAGGTCCGACCAACCAGATGGTGAGCTTGGGACTGTACGTGCTGAAGTAGATCTGAATGGAGAATCGAAGTCGGGAAGGGCATCTAATAAGAGACGAGCATCGTATCTGGAGGGTATAATATCAGCTTTGTGTTGAAACAGAAAGACAGAAGAAATGAGATTGACTTGTTAGCTGGTTATTAACTGTGGTCAGTAGATTACAATAGCACAACATAATGAATCGAGCGCGACGGGAGTTGCGTTCCTGATGTAAATCCCGAGCTTATAAGACCTACCTATCGACCCAGACCCCAGGTTCGTCTCGAACGGCAAGACCACTTTTGGCCGTTTTCTGTGCTCTGAGACTGATGGTCTCCTCTTCATCTTCGCTGAAAGGGTCGTTGCGTGGACCGTTTCCGCCTGTCCATTGTATCAGAGCACTACCAATCTTTCGTTGGACTTGACAGGAGGCGCCTTGGGGTAAAATGTCGATGTACTCCACCGCCTCCAATGATTTAGCCAGCTCCAGGGCCTGGGGTCCTCGGCGTAGGTCTGCTTCGTGGGCCTGTACGAAGAGCACCGGATTATGTTCTGGTTCGCGTTGATGAGACCTATGAAATAAGTTATCCTCTTGGTCATGTTGGCGGTGATTCCTCTTGTTGGTATAGTCCGAATGACGTTTGCGTTTCCTTGTATTGATGTACATGGCTGATGATAGAATTGGGAATTGGAGATTGGTAGCGTCGATGGCGGTTGATTAGCTTCCCTAACAAATACGGACAAACTTCATAAGTATATTGAATTTTGGAGGACTCTTTTACAGTGCGATGTTTATTCGCATGGTCATGGCTATATCATTATTCAAAAGTATCTATAGTCGTCAAAGCTCCGCCAGTTGAATTGTTTCCATTGAACCATCTGTTGCGCTGCACGACATTCTGCCTTATGTTTCTGCTTCCAGTCGGCCATTTGACATTCCTGGTGGATATGTGCATCAGTTTTAATAATTCAAGGAGTGGAGCACACGAGATCCTTCACCCTACTGCAATACCTCATCGTACACTTGGCACATTGCGATGTGCCCGTCTTATCGCAGTTATTGCACTTGTGAGTCCCAGAGTGCATTATCTCTCCAACCCGCATCAGCATAGACAGACTACACCGTAGGACCTGTGAAAAAGAAGCATGTGAGTAGTGTCAACGGCAAAGCTGCTAGGGTCATACTTTGACAGTCTCCGCTTCTTCCACTCGAATACCAACTTGGCCATCTATAAAATTGTGCATATGTGCGTACATGATTGCCATCGTATCTCCGACCTTACAGTCGCGTAGGACCTCCGGGGAACGTTCGTCAGTGTAGAAGGCAACAATGAATTCGGTCCCCGTCACATCTCTGAGAAGATACATGGGTCGGAATAAGGTCATATTCTGGACCACTTCGCCCAGAAGGCACCAATGCCTGCGAGGTTCAAAGACACCGTTTATGGTCTCAGTATAGAACCGGAGGTCGAGTTCATCATACTCCGGAAGTTGTCTGAAAGGAGGGAACAAGGCCTACGGGTCGCAGACTCGGTGTTAGACGTGTGATAATGCTAGGTTTGTCCGAGAAACAAAAAACTACCTTATTTTTGAGGTCGAGGTCGAATGTTGGCATGATGGTTCAAACGTTCAAAATTGCCTCCTGAGGAGGTTGTTCTTGTACCATTTTGGTAAGATCACATGCACCTCGACCCCAGCTCATACGATGAGCAACTATTACGTATAGACATAGAAACCGATCTCATTATGTGTATTGCGAGCGGACCGCGTGGCGGCTAAGACATGTAATCCCGCTCATGCATGCAGCTTGAATCCAGTCATGGCGTCCTGAAACGATCAAATTTCCACCAGTCAAAGGCCTTCCATTGTATGACACGCTGTCCAACAACACACTCTTTTTTGTGTCTCGGTTTCCAGTCCGCAACTTGACATTCCTTCGTCATAATATTTTAGAGTGCAATAAATCGGCCGAAAAAGGACACTCAGGAATACCTTTGTGCAGTATTTCATAGTACACTTCGCGCATTGGGAAGTTGCTGGCTTTCCGCAGCCGCGACAAGCAGACTGCGACGAGCTCAAGATCTTCCCAATTTCCAAGACACTCCTGAGATCGCAATGGAATAGCTGAAAATCGAGTATTTCATCACAGTCCGATGGAATTCCAGGGGACACACCCACCCGAACGAAATCGTCTACCTCAACCCGGATACCGACCTTCCCATCCATGAATGCATGACTGTTGGCGTACATAATAGCAAAGGTATCTCCGACCTTGCACTCGCGCATGATCAATGGCGACCTATCATCCGTATGGAAAGCGATGTAAATCACCGTCCCGTTGGCATCTTTGGCAAAATACGCTGGACGAATCCAAGGGATGCATTCAGTGACTTCTGCCAAGAAGCACCAATGTCGACGCGGCTGCAAAATACCATCCCTATCAGGCTCATAAAAGCCTACATCGTAGTCGTTATCGTAGGGAAGTTGGAAAAATACGGGGAACAGTCTCTGTTGGACGGTAAGCGAAGAATAGATCCATATAGGAGATAGGTGTCTTTACCTCCTCTTCGAAGTCAAGGTCGTGGATTGACATGCTGGTTGGACTTTTTCTTCAGGCAGCGAGGCTGTCGACTTATTTATGGTTTCTTACGAATATACATGTGCCGAGAGGAGACTAGTGAACTAGCTTTCTTGCGCAGCTCCAGGTCAAATAAGCTTAGTACATGAGGCAAAGAATCCCGGAAAAATACAACGTGCGCATGAAAATATAGAAGACATCACTAAGCTACACGAGGAATTGTCCAGAAGGAAAACAGCTATCCACTTGCATCATCAGCTCTCAAGCAGCTACCAGACTACCAAACTCCCCCAAGGTCTTGATAGACGGGGTGAAAAAGTAAACGCCACCACGAGGCACAATAACAGTGGGCATGGTCAATGGCTGCTGTGCCGGATTATTTGCCGTGAGGGGGTCATATCCAGTCATCTGTCGTGCAGTACCCTGAGGAGGTTGACCAATGAGGGTGTCGAAGCTAAAATAAACGTGATCAATCGCTGTTTATAAACGACCACGATGTATACTGACCCAGGTGTGAAGCCGGGAGATATATCGGCGCCTATAAATGGGAAGGTGGGATTATTTGCCCAGCCTATAAACCATTAATTAGAAGGCAGATCGGGGATTGCAACCAATCCTACTTACTCCTCTGAATGAACCGGAAAGCGTCGTTGATGTTAGCTTGATAACAGGCAAAGAGTAATCCCCGTTCGAGTTTAGTGGTGCCACTGGTTTGTTCCTCCGCGGTCACTTCTGGACCAAAGGCTATTCCACGCCTCATGATCCGACGGTTATCAATTGCATTCGCGTTCACTCCTCGAGTGGAGTCTGCCCTTGGGTTGGTGCGACGGATGTGTCCAGCCCACGGGCATCTGTTGTTGTCCCTGAATTCGTCCGCGAACATGAAGTCGTTGTTCCTAATGTTGTAGGCCCGCGCTGAGTAAATCTTCTACCAAAACGACGTCGTTCTCACCTTTTCGGGTCTTTCGCCAGTGCTGGATCATCCTCGAAAGGCGTCACATCGACTGGTGCACCTGCGGAGCAAAGGCAAGGATGAACATCACATCCACCTAATGAGATCGTTATACCTACCGCTCTTCCAACGACCAATAAGTCTTGCGCCAAGTAGTTCGCTACCTTCTTCCACTGTAAGGTCGGCACCTGTCACAGGATGTTTCTTCAAAGCGTTGCTCTTGAGGAAGGAGTCAAACTCGGGAACCTTCTGAAGGAGGTGCCTAAAAACAAGGAAGCTCCCGTCGGTAGTCCAGTCCGGCTTGACTGTGCCGTCCGGCTGGGGGTTATGACCCGTAAGAATGAACCTTGCATCAATGGGGCCGGGTCCCGGCACGACAGGATCGAACCCAGCAATAAGTGGGTTCGAAACACCATCCAAGAATCCGAAACTGTGAAGGTTTTCGTCAATAAGTCAGAAATGGATCAAAAGAGTGTAGTCTTACTGTTCGTGGCCATCCTGATCTCCGGGCCTAACATCACCAACAATGCTCTTGACAACTTTGATCGACGGTTTTGAATCAATATCAAAGACCCCGTTCACCTGGCTAATCTTTGCCTCGACTGTTTCGTGACAGTCGCCAGCGACGAGGATGACACCGTCAATCTGTCCCAGGAATTCGGGCTCCCAGTCAGGCTTGTCTCCAGCCATCGGGTCGTTCAACGTCGGAGCATCCTGCAATGCGCCACCCTTGAAAATACCATTGTCGGCTGTCAGGGAAGTGCCATCAATTTTCTCATCAGGAATGCCCATCTAATAGACACTTCAGCGACCAGAATATCTCGAGGACAGATATACTAACGGCTCGAAGACCTGTGTACGACAGTGAGATGTTCACGCCAACCATCTTGACCAATCCTGGCTTCTTCTCTTTCTTGTGCTTGGCAATATCATCTCTATCCTTGAGGACCTGTTCAACGGTCTTGATCAAGGGTACCAACTCCTTGAGGTCCTGGACAAATTTCTTTCCATCCACGATTTGGAAAAAGATGTAAGTTTGGGTCTTCTTTGGGAGACCTCCCGCCCTGCGGAGTACAAGCATCAGTTTATCGAGCGGGACGAATGTTAATACTAATCACTTACAAAATATCTCCTTGGATGTTCTTTGGGTTAACCTTCGTAGCCATGTATACTAGAACAAGATAGGTAAGTGTCTTGCAAATTAGGCCGAGCTTCGACTCCGTTAAATACCTTTCGACTGCATCCATATTTCCCTAATGCGCAGATGACTGAGATAATCTTCCGTTTATTATGGCTATGCACAGCCGCGCTGAACGCGCATCAGTTCCCATATCTCCAGTTCGACATGAGTCCGATGGAGAATTTGGAGACGGAGAATGATGGACCAATGTTAGGATGCGCATTGTGCAGCTCCCCCCCACCATGGTTGAGGCGGCGATCGAGTCCGCTCGAGGCTCGAGGGTCTAAAAAAAAGGCTGTGTGACACAACATCGAGTGTCATACTAGCTGTGTCTATGGAAATGGTTTGGAGTTACGAGCGTTGGTAGCTCCGCAGAAGGTTGTCGGCCCGCGAGGTCGTAGAAATTGATAAAACCCGGCAAATTGTTTGAAACCTTCGGGGCAGCGTTACAGGTTACAATAGTCGCGCCGGCCTCGAATACGAGATGTTGATTGACCCATCCTGTCACTGTTTTCCGTAGAATATATCAGAACAAACCCGAACCCACATCTTACGTCAGGCCGTTCTATCTCACATTCTATATGGAGCGTACACAAAATAGGTTGATTGGGCGTACTGTCTAGCCTTTCTTGACCGACTGGGTCGGAAGGCGCCCAGTGCATTGCATGCTTCTGAAATTCAACGTTCAAGTATCAGTTAGTTCCATCGAGAGACCTGAATAACTGCTCCGAGGAGCCAAAAATGGCATCAAGATTCACCATTTGGTTATCGGGCCTGACCGAGTATGATTCGTGAAGCTCGCAGCCTCGCTCTCTGTCTTCCATTAAAACAGGAGTTAATCCTGTGCAGGATGCTCGTTTCTTCGTGACGTAACATGAGCATATATACGCCACCAAATATGACAGAACTCACGCCCATGGCAAGCTTTTGCAATTACTTGCCAAGGTAGTTCGCCACAATAGCCCAGAGAAGTTGCGGTTCTCCAATTGCGTTTGCAGATCCATTCCCGATCCCGTAATGATTCTGGAGGCGACAACAACAGGTCAATGATTCATGATGAGCTGACATTGATATGACCTTTCACCCGGAAAACTCGCCCCGTCAACGCGTCTACGGTGATCCCATTAGGATCCCTGTCCAAAGTGGTCCACAGGAATTTCCGACCTTCGTTGTGAACGGCGTCACCTCATGACACGTGGGCGGCCCAACGGCATTCACGCATAAGGAGCAGAACGGTGATACTCCGCGCATACCATATCCTTGGTTGAGAACGACGCGAAATCAAGTACCTGAGTGATGAGTGTCATATCAAGTAGCTTGTTATGATGCTTCGGTGAAATGCAACCCACCTAAGACCCGTTTATTGTCTTCGATGTTCAGAATTTCCATAGAAGTCCACCACGACATGATAAGCCACAGTTCTTCATCATGGATGTGATGTACTTGTGTACTATTGTCATCTTCTTTGATCGTAAGCCGTGACATACACGTCTCTGGTAAGTGGAGGATCACAACTGTCAGAAATTCTTGATCTGGATGAACGAATTCTGGGAGATCCTTCCTCGAATGGCACGCACACTTGCGCCATCGTCATGGGAAGCACCCACGATTCCCTTCAGCAACCGAAAGAACTTATTTGGTTGTCACCTCAGAACACGTGTCATCATAGAAGCAACGGATTCACCAAATACCAGACTCTGCACTAGTTCAGGAGTAGGAGCGGCCAGTGGACCAAGTCATCTGCTTTCAAACCCCGCCTGTACCATGTTGGAGTATTTACCCTGGGGCCACATCTGCTTTCTATAGATGCGCTCGAGCCGTCTCCCGTAGTGTGATCAATGGGTGATCAATGGTCATGCAATATTCTCATGGCCGTTCCTTGAGCAATGTGGGATACTGTGACCCTGAGCCTCGCGGACACTAGCATAGCGAGTTTCATGTCGTTACGAAGGCGTTGAGATGACGACAAGACCATGTGAGCATCTTCCATTTCACGGTGCTTCAAGGTGCTTCAACCTGTCAAGAATACAACAAACGAAGGGCACGACGAGAAATAGATAATTGCATACAGACAAAGAACCGCGAAACCACATAGATTAAGAGGGGTCATCGTCCATGTCCATTAACATACGGAGGCAGTGGATGGGCAGAAATACTGTATCCCAACTCGCGGGAAGGCGTCGGAGGTTGATGGGCATTAGGCATCGCAACTGGAACACCGGGTACTGGTATAGGAGCAAGGAATTGTTCGGCCTGGGGGCTACGAGACATAAGTTGTGAGTAGAACAAGGGGGCCCGAATTGAATTACATACCCGAAGCATGCCTTCAAGACGTCGTTTAGTGCCCTCTCCTTATCATCTCTAACCCTTTTCAACTCTTGCCTTGTTGCTTTAAGTTCTTCTATTAGTGCATCGTGTTGTTCCAAAGCATAACGATGCTTTGCTTTCATCAGGAGGTACATCACCATTGCTGGCGTCCTCCCCTTTACCAACCCCGTCTTTGGGTCAGCTTGTTGTGTGAGATATTCCGGGAGTGTGTCCAAAGAAGCCTCGCTCTCGTCGTCGTTGCCATTGGAGTGACCACTGGTAGGGAAAGGGATCGTCGTATAGGAGGGGAATGGAAGACGATCGTGGGGGCTGGGTGATCGATGTTGTGGTCGACCGTTTGCGTAAGGACCATTGAAATAGTCCCTGTCTCGTTGAGTGATAAGGGTGATATCGTCGATGAGTTCGGAAGGTGTCCGTGGTTCGACTTTGAAGGTGCTGAAGCCGGATGGGCCAGCGAGACCCGACGATGACGGATAGGACGACGGCTGATTACCACCTTGCATGGTAGAAGTAGGATTGGAAGGTTCTTCCACTCCTCTCTTGCGCTTTCTGTTCCCGCCTCTTCCGGGAGCGGGTGGTTCAATGTTGTGTTGTAGTCGCATGTGTTTGGCCAGGGCGTCGGAACGGGTAAAGGACTTGTCACATTCTGGAGAACAGAGTTTAAAAGGGATGGATTGTAAAAATAA
Source organism: Podaxis rugospora (assembly GCA_018524415.1). Classification (NCBI taxonomy): domain Eukaryota; kingdom Fungi; phylum Basidiomycota; class Agaricomycetes; order Agaricales; family Agaricaceae; genus Podaxis; species Podaxis rugospora. The sequence goes on from JAEUWL010000688.1 coordinate 22,339, forward strand.
ATGAAATCTTCTTTTTCGAAGATTGGACACGTAAGGGAGCTAACTTACCGGGCTTAGAGCATGTAAACGGTTTTTCGCCGGTATGGGACCGGATATGGGATATTAAGGCAAATCTCGAGGTCTGGGGTAAACCACGACGCTGGCACGTTGCCCATTCACATGTATAGCTGGACTTATGCACGCCAATATGTTCTGAACATTAATTGTATTCCGTCATTGAAGATTCTTTCCAGAAAGACGCTCAAACTTGCCGTTGTGTATGTGATCAATCAAAGTCGGTAAATGGGTAAACACGATGCCACAGTCATCCCATTGGCAGGTAACGCTGTCTTCTGGTATTGCCTCCGGATCGCCATCTTCAGGGACTTGTGAACCCGCTCGAGACTGCTGTGCTGAACTGAGGTCCTGGGGGTTTTCACTCGAAGAGTCATCATCATCAGGAGCTGCACGGGGAGGTGATGGTGGAAAAGAGGAAGTGGGCGAATGTGGAGCGTTTCCAACGTCGTTCTGCGTAGTTCCTGGAGGTCGTGGCCAAGGCATGGTATGTTCAAGGAGGTCCGGTATGTTCTCCATGTCTAACGCGACTTGGCGCCCGATTGCCAGATTCGTGTATTGTACTCTATTTGGCAATGTCTTGGATACTCTCACCCTCGACGTTTCTTCCACTTCTTCGCTCAAACTGTTTGTTATCTCTCATACATTATTACAGCTTGTGACTTCGGTTATCTACCGTATCTCAGAATATTCTCTCTCTCAGGTCCGTTCAAACGCACGTAACCAAATGAAGTTTCTACATTTCCAAGTTTGTCTAGGTGTGCATGGACATTAGAAGATGTCTTGAACGCCTATCGCTCACACAATAGGCCCGATATCTTCGAAATACTTTTTCAACCGGCTTGTCGAACCGATACTCCACGTCTTCTAACTGCTCTCATGGATCTAGTGTCCATTCACCCAGAGCTATCTTACAAACTTTCGCCGTTATGTTGGACCTCTACTCACGATGAAGCTCAGGCTGGGGATTCTTCCGTGAAGCCCAAAAGGTTGCGATATATGCCCTACTACGTACGGCATCGTAACCACACCCATGGAAATCTCAACGGCAATTCTTTGTCAGATCCAGATCTTGCGCCGCAAATACGGATCTCAAGCTGCATCAGTGCTCGATATTCTGGCAAAGTATGCAATACCCGGAGTCGAGCCAAACTCTTACGAGAGAAAACCGGTTTCCCCCCTCCCCCCGCGCTGCTAGCTCAGAACGTGCGTGTTGCTACTGGATAACGCAATAACGCGCTGGCTCGCACCTTCAACGAGAGAAAAATGGCCCTATGGTGACATGAACCAGTTGGCGGTGCAAAATCAGCAATCGCCGCAAACTCTGAAGGACGGAGATGCATCTTGAGGAACTTTCGGCTCAGCTTTCTCCTTTTCCAGGCCAAATAACTATGATCGCCTATCAACTCCCCGTCGCAGATCCCTCCTACTAAGCGTACGCCAAGGAGCTACTATCTGCCGATCTGAGGGTCCTCGAGATATCCATGTTTCAAGAATTCTTCTCATCGATTGTTAGTCCCTTTTTTGGCGGAGCCCAGAAGGGTTTGAGTCCCTCATCCCGAGTTCATGAAAAAATTGGACAAATGTGAAGCTGAAAGAGGGCAGTACGAGATAATCGCCTTAACCACCAAATTCGCCATCCAGTGACCATCGGCACCCTTCTGTGGGTCATCCCGGCCATTCGGGCTCCCACTCAAAAAGCGATGTTCTCACTGCCTGGTAGGTAATCGATCTACTTTCTGGGAGATGATATTCTTGTCGACACTGGTGACTACTGGCGAACATCAAGTGCTATTTGCACTCCTAGCCTAACGTAATTTAACAGAAATACTGTGATGTCGTACCCCGTGCTGAGAGCCCCCTGGTAAATGACGTCCTCATTTATCCTATTTCGCTTTACCCAAACCAGTCACTAATGTATCCGACTGGAGAACCTCCCATCAACCTACGTACTGTTTCGCCATGATAATGTCGCAAGCGGCTAATCTACTACAGCGTCATCACCCTTGTCTTGTGGTATAACATATCGTCAGACTCCAGTTCCTAGTGGAACGTGGGTCCACTTCGAACACCATACTTTCCTAGACCGCCAATCGACTCTATGTCCACGAAACAAGGACGAGGAGGCTTGTACCATCTGTCTGATTTGCTTAATGGTCGCCATGGTTTCGCCCGTTGTGACGGGTATCACTTGTTAGTGACTCATCGGTCCTTGCAAAAATTCTGGAATCGGTTGATCATAACCTTCTGGACCAACATATCCTCCCAGTGAAGTCTGCTCGTTGCCTCGACCTCAGAAGGGCGCATCATCACTTCCCAATGAACACGCCACAACGAGTGGCGAATGCTCATCCATGTATTCCTGAAACCATTTGCTAGAATAACGACTGATGGAATCAATTGGGGCATAGGATCGACTTCCTGGACCTTTGGTGGATACCTTCTGGAGAGGTGCATTGTTTTAGTGATTTTTGTTGTCTTCATCGCGCTTACTTCCGAAGACTACGTGTACCCCAGTGTCCTAATGAAGACAGACGGACGACTTACAACGACAACGGTGCAAGCACGGTTTAGTTCGTCAACCGACTGAATGAGGACGTTCAGGGAGTGGAAACGAGGGTATATATGGGGTTGGACAACGAGAGGCGAAGAGGGTGTGTTTGAGGGATCCGGGAGGTATTGAAGGGTTTTCGGGTAGTCGTACGGGTCAGAACACTAACACGGGGTGGTATTCAATGCCCCACTACTACAGGCGACACCATTTTTTTATACATTTCAAAGCAATTAGTCACTATACTTCGCAAAGGAAAACCGAGAAGGTGAGCGGTATTAAAATAATTAGTCCATAATCAAGTAGAAATTGAAGAGAATCAAGGTGCCGTCTTATGAAACAGGTATTGTACGAGGCGAGAGCAAAAGAGCGTACATATTGCACACAATGATCGAAAGGGGAAGATGCGTAGACGGTGAGGTTTGAATGGTCACTGCTTCAACTACAAAGTATGATGAGCATCTTAGTATACTTAAATGGGAGTGCATTCATACGCAATCACACGCAGAAATGGAGACAAAAAGATTAACATAAAGGGTAGGATAGTTGGTACACAGAGGGAAAGGCAAAAACGGGAGGCGCTGAGAGAATGCCAAGAAACGGTGGTTTTTCGAGCAGGCCAATAGGCGTCTTTACAATAATCGTTTGCGATGTCCCACTGGAAAAGATGGGGCGGACCCATATGCTCATCAAAGCGATGCTCTTCAGTCATGATTCTACAATACAGTAATGGGTTTTACTTGTGCGTGTGAGTCCGTGAGAGGTTCATTGATGTTGTGTAATTGATTACTCGACACAGGTGAACATTCGAATACGTACAGCCCAATGATACAGTCGCCTCCCCCATAACCCATAGCACTTGGTGACATGGCCGACCTATGGGTTATGAGAGAATATGGCTTATAAGGGAGTTTGAAGAATATATTGCGAGAACTAAAGAGAAAATCCTCGATCGTTATCTAGAAGCTATAGGAGCTATTCCACACAGAGGTCCTATGGAAGCAACGGAGTGGTGATCAGGGAACACTATTAGGTGTGAAGTAATCATCAATGCGAGTGTGTTTCAAGGAAGCCACTTGTTTCGAACCAAGCTCTCGATTAAAAGCCCCATTTGACGAGAGAGTGAGAGATCAGTCATTGCAAGGTACCTATTTAACAAAGCCAACACTTGAAGAAGGTCCTGGGTGCGTGGTGCGTGGCGGAGGACGATCAAGCTGAGTCATCGCCGTCGTCCTCATCATCACCGCCGTTAATTTCGCTCTTCTCCTGTGTCGCACATGATTCCATGACAGCTGCAAAGATGTCCTCCTCGTCCAACTCACCTGCATCGCGCTGTTTCCTCGGCAGGATTGGGAAGTGAATCAATCAACATATGGTTCACCCTCTGCAACACGTCAGTCATCTCAAGATCATCCAGGACTTCTTCGAGTTGATGCTTTCAAGTAAGTGATGACCCGGGTTTCCTCAACGAGGCTGAATTTATTGTCTAGCCAACATTCTTCTTCGGAAATCTGCATGCCCTGTGCGAGTCGGGCTTGAAGGAGTGTCTTTTGTGCATGTATTTTCCGCTCGAGGACACACAAACCCTTTTTCAGTGTCTGGACAAGCGAAGCAGGCATAGTCGAAGCAAAAGCTGCTTGTTAAAGATTTTTATTTCATTTATTGCTCAGTATGATTCAAAAGTGAAATGCAACTCTCCTAACATGGGTTGTTGTCATACATGGTAACGGGTGCTATGCGTTTTTGTCCTCAAGGACCTATGGGTTACGGGGTTCGAGGGAGTTATGGGTTATGGGTCAAAAATCCCCGCGAACCAACTTGGTGGTAAGAAATTCCCATGGGTTATATGAGAGTTTGGGTTATAAAGGGTATGGGTTATATGGGAGACGAGACTACATATTTAGGGTTGTTGGTGATCGTATGATCGTTGATCAATATTTATTCAGCCGCACCTTCTTACCACGTAAAGCTCCATACAGAATGATTGGTCTTGAAATCAAATTTAACTTAAATTTCACCGCTCGCGCAAGGCGCCTTTCCCCAGCTATACCATCCTCATTCGATCCCTGCTAGAGCATTCAATCCTCGTGGAGATGTCCATACTCTCACGGGACCGTTATCGAGTCTTTTAAAGCTTCATTCATCACCCAATCGGCTGGCTGCAAGCATTTGACCTCTTGTTCTATTCCATTCAAGTGCCTATCACTATTGTCAGAGCCTCCTTATCATCCAGTGTTATTTTACGATCACTCGTACCCATCACGTGTGAATAATACACGAATGTGGACTTCCAACCCAGTGACTCTAACTAACTCAGACGTTAAACGTTACAAACCTTCACCCAACACTCTCTAACACCTCTGACGAAGACCACCATGGAACGCATGTGCGTATACCCTCTACTTCACAGGGCGTGGCACCTGTTGCTGATGATCATTATCATTCCAGTCGTGCGCAACTTATGCAACAAGATCAGTCTGGGATCTACCGTCCCAGCGTTTCCAATAATCCTGCGACAAGTCCCGTTGCTACTGGGAATAGTCCGACGTCAGCTATGGACCCGACAAAGCGGACATTTGGATCGTCTGAAGTGTCTGCGACGGATCACTATGGGCATCCAGATGGATGCCCGATTGGGCAGATCTTTGCTAGTCGGTGCGTAGTCTTCATTGGCTTGTGCTTTTTCAATGTGTTGACTGACTGGTTGCCTGTGGTTTTTGGGTTCGTCTGGTGGGGCATATAGTAAGGCTTGTTGCGATGCTAAGGTCCATCGACACCCCATGAAAGGCATTGTCGGGAATAGCTATGAAGGGGCTTTCTCAGTCGTGGTGAATGATGGGTACGAAGACGATATTGATTTGGGTGATGTTATGTGAGTCTCCTGCTGTGATTCTTCAGTATTGTGAAGCGTTGGGCTAACAACTCGTAGATGGTACACTGGTGCCGGTGGACAAGATAATCGCTATGGAGGGGTACGTGTTCCGCGCTCACTTCCTGTCTGGCTGGAATGAACTGACCTGATTCATACTCTATCCAACAGTCGGAACCACAGACGACCGATCAAAGTTTCGACCATCCTTCGAACCGTGCTCTTGAGGTGGGTATTTGCGTGTCTTTTCGGGTCCCACGTTCTCATTCACTTCATTGACAGACAAACACCAGGACGAAACGTCCTGTAAGGGTTATCCGTGGAAGCAAGGGTTCTAAATGGGGTCCACTTCAAGGGTGAGTCAGTTGTGACGTTAATCCCTTGGCTTTTCTTGTGGACCTTAATGTATCGTTAATCTTTTAGATATCGTTATGATGGGCTGTATGATGTTGTCAGCGTGAGTGTTCCCTGACCTTTAACTCGCGTCTACCTAGCTGAGCGTATATCCAGGCAGAGTATGCTAAGGGCAAGAGTGGTTTCACGATTTGCAGGTTCAAGCTCCAGGTATATTTCTCGCCTTGGCGTGATGCGGAACGGATTGACTTACTGTATGGTTGACAGAGGCGCCCTGGACAAACACCCTTGAACGACTTGCCGCGTGCTTAACCGTGACTTCGCTTTGAGATTCCTTGTTGATCAATTGCTTTGCTAGTGCTGATACGTATCGGACTTTTTATTACGGCTTTTCCTTCACTTGTATGGTCTATGCATTAATCATGTACTGTGCTTTCTACGTTCCAGCAGATGTGTGCAGCTGTCATCACGTGTCATATATACACGACTCAATGTGCTGATCATGCATCAAACCCGAACCTAGCTTTGATTTATTTCTCTAGCCTCGCCATCACATCACCTCTTCTCGAACCACGAGGCAACCATGTCGCAAGAACCAGAGGACGTAAAGCCCAAACTTAACCTGAGGATCGCGTTTGAAGGAGAAGGTACGTGTACCTAACTCGACTTCGAAATCTGTGATGGGCTGATTAGCTCTCGGACTTGTTTATACCATTCTGACTGTGGCTCCTGATCTCTATTCTTCGTGCGGGGGCTGGACGAAATACGTGGACGGGTAGCTATCACTGTGAAAGTGAGGCCTACAATGCAGTTTGCAAAGATTTTCCAGGCGGCAGAAGTGAGTTGATCCTTCCTTCCTTCCTCGACCTTTGACCTGACTAGAAAGTATTGGGTTTGTGCAGAAAAAGTTTGAGAAAGAACCCGGTTCGTTGTTCACATCGTACGACGTTGAAGCCTTAGCGCTGACTGTCCGCGATCCCCTTTCCACTTCCACGGATGATTGTGTGCCCTTACCTATAGGAACATTTCGTTTCACCTATGACGGGTCACGGGTAAATGCCACTGATACACCTGGAGATGTGAGTTTTGTTTTTCATCGTAGTTTGATTGTGGGCTGACTGAGTGGATAGCTGGGTATGGAGGATGGAGACCAGATTGATGCGCATTTGGGTCAGGTGCGTTGCTCTTCCGTGCTGGATTAACTGAGAATCTAGACGTCTAACGTTGGAGAATGTAGGTTGGTGGAGGACGCTCATGACATCAACCCTTTCCTCGAATGCGTGCGATCATGATTTCCTAATGCCCTTCCTGACCTCCGTATCGCATCCAACTGGCCTGATTTTCACCATCTTTGTTGCTATGTTACTCATATCTTGTGTAATCCAAACAAGGGTTTTGTATCGACCGAAGGGAATTATGAATGCTAATAAACTCGTGAGCGGCCTATTCGCCATAGATTCTCAAGCTCCGTCAGCATCGCCTCGGTATTCCGTCCCTCCAGTCTCCTCGTTGTCTCCGCACATGGGCACGACTGTATTCCTAGCATAAATGTTCTGGCGTCCAAGCAACAATACCCTCGCCGGATGTTGCTGTAATGTTGGAGTTCTCGTGCGCAAGGATGTTGTAAGAGTGGAGGTCGCCATGAGTCGGACAAAGTGAAAAGCTCGTCAGGTCCTCTTTATTGCATCGATTCAGTGTTTCCAAAACTATAAGGGTGCGTTTGGCCACAGGATCTCGCGCGCGCGCGAGCTTTTGATGGCGTCTCCCACGCGACCAATATGGGAATTTGAACACCAACCAGTTTCTGATGCGGTTCCCACAGCTCTGATGACATTAACATGGGCCAGATTTCGACGTTATCAGACTTGCCAATCGTGAAAAAACATGTTTCTTACCTCCGAGATCACACGAAAAGTGTCGCGAGTGTGTTCGATCAGTCAGAATGTGATAAAACCTATATAAAGGGCCATGTTTCATAGATTTCGCCCATATCATCTTCCATGTCTGATCCTCCTCAGGATTCTCGCAGATCTCAGCTCATTGCTGCTGCCTCATTTGTTATGAATGTGGTAGCTACGGCAGTGATTCTATACTCATCTCCACAATACTGGGCCCAGGACTATCATACTTCTAAACTCACTGGGGTTGAATGGGTGGATGAGTTGCTGAATGGTCATCCTGATCGTATTTGGTCAGAACTTGGTGTGAGGCTCCATGTTTTTGTGGTTTTGGAATATGAACTACGCACCACTTGTGGAATTGAAGATAGCCGGAATGGTGTTTTGGTCAAGGAACAACTGGCTATTTTTCTCTATATGTGCGTAACTGGACTTTCAGTTCGCCATGTTGGAGAAAGGTTTCAAAGGGCAAATGATACAATATCCAGGTATTTTCCTTTGTATTCATAAACCTATATTCCTTTGATTTATATCTATTCAGATACTTCCACATAATCCTTGATGCTTTATCATCTGAGCAATTTTACCACAAATACGTCCAACTTCCAAGTACGATCGAACCTACACCACCTCTCATTGCATCCAACCCCAAATTCTTTCCCTACTTTGAAGGAGCCATTGGAGCTATTGATGGCACACACATCAACTGTTGTCCCTCAGCTGAAGGTCGGATGGCTGCTCGTAACCGAAAAGGAGGTGTTTCACAAAATTGTCTTGCCTGTGTGTCTTTCTCCATGCGCTTCCTATACTTCAACAGTGGCTGGGAAGGATCTGCAGCAGATGCTTCCATTTACACCCAATCTCGCCAAATTGATCTGTATGTTCCACTTGGGAAATACTACCTTGCTGATGGAGGTTTTGGTATATGTGATTCTCTGCTTGTTCCATACTGTGGAGTGCATTACCACCTTGCAGAATGGGGTCGTGCTGATACTCGGTAATGTTATTTTCAATTATGAGTCAATTTATGAATTGACGTTTTCATTAGACCATCTAATTCAGAAGAA
>JAEUWL010000689.1:0-30957 GCA_018524415.1 Podaxis rugospora
CTTGAACATGCACAAGAGCTAGTAGCTGACTTTCATGCCAGCTACCCTGACAAGCTGGGTCCTCTGTCTTGTCTCTGATCCCCTTACCTCTGGCTTGGCCTGTTCTTACTATTTCTGTTCACACTGGCATTGACTCAAGAAAACATATATTATATCAAAAGTTCAAAATTCTATATACAGGAGGGCAGACCCACTACTCATCTGCCTCTCTGCCCTCATCCTCATTCCCTTCCTCTGCCTCCTCATCCTCTGGACCCTCTTCTCCTCCAATCACCTCTTCCTCCACTTCCTCCTCATCCACTCTCTCTGGCTCCGCCAGCTCCATCTCTGCTCCCTCTGCCATGTCCATGTCATGGACCTCCTTACCCTCCTCCTCCGGCCATCCCTCTCTCTGCTCCTCCTCTACCTCGGACCCACTCTCGTCCACCACATATCCCCATGGAACCTCTTCCTCTGAGATGTTGAACACCTTCCACAGAAGGGCGTTGTTCTCCTGCTGCACTCTCTGGAGTGCAGTGATCTCCACAGTCAGGGCACGGATGGCCTCTACAGGAGTCTATATCAGATCTGTGAAGAGAGCAACCCACTTCTTGCTGAGCAGGCTATAGCGGGGTACCTACCAGATTCTTGGGTTAGCTTGCCACCAACCCCGTCCTCCACATATGTACTTACCACACTGTAGAGGGTGCCCAAGACTCCTACTTCAGACTCCAAGATATCCTTACCCATCCATGTGAATGGGTTAAGGATATAGGGGATGGGGCGCTGGGGCCCCCATGTATCTTGGTCGTAGCTCTCTTCAGAGCTGTATGACTTGCACCAGGCCTTTTTCTGGTAGCACCCAGCACAGGAGTTGATTTTCTCTTCTAAAAACAAAGTTAGCAAAAACAAGATGAAAGGTTGTGAGACTCACTTTCATGGGGCAGGCACTTAAGCCCCATCCGGTCGCAATGCAGACAGACATTCTGCCCCCCCATCTTCTTGGGGAGGCACTTGTGGGATCCCACCAGATGGCCTACAAGTTGGACCTCCGCATCCACCACCTCTACCGCCTTTCCTTTTCCCTTCTCTGCCCTCCATCTCTCCGCCTCCACCTCTGCCCTCCTCTTCTCCTCCCTCTGCCTCTCCTCCTCCTCCCATCTCCGCCTCCGCTCCTCCTCCTCCATGTCCCTCTGCTGTGCCTCCTCTTCTTCCACCTGCCTCCATTCCTTCTCCACCTTCCTTGCCTTTTTCTTCCTCTGCCTCTCTTCCTTGTCTGCCTCCAACTCCTCCTGTCTCCCATGCTTCTTGCTGGGACCCGCCTCCATCGTCGCACCCTCTGGGGCAGGTGTGGAGTGGCCTTGTTGCCACTGTTGGTAGAAGGTGGTGAAAGCTGCCATCATAGAGGGGTCGAAGGGGGTGGCGTTGTTGGCGTTGTTGTTGCTTTGGGAGGACATGTGGGAAGGGGCAAGTTTGAATGAAGTTCATCATCTGCCAGCGCTCCTTTTGTATCCAATGGAGAGAGTTCAGGGCAGGTATCTGCTCCGCTTCTGGGCCTCGGAGGCTCAGCCCTAAGGGGGGAATACTGTTACAGACCCCAATTCTTGTCCATTAAGCTTTTGAGCCCTGGTTACAAGGCATCTTCTATGGGCCCAGACCAGCCGGTTTACCTTCCGATCCAATCAGACACCCCTCACAAGCTTATTCTTCCAGACTACCCCTCTACCCAGTCTCCATCAAGAGCCCAATAACCAATTCCTTCATGCACATTTTGTCTCCCTGTCTCATCAATAATCATTTCTCCCCAAATCCAGACCTTTTGCTATTTTGATTGTTTTGCTACCCCTGGTTGTCCAGATGCCATACAGACACTCCTCACTTTGAAATTTACTGTAGTTTCACTATAGTTTCAGCTCTCACCTGACTCTGATTATTCCTTCAAGGACTTTCAAATTACTAGTTACCTGACTACCTATCCCCAGACCTTATCCTGACTACTAGTATATAAGTAGACTACCTCCACTGTAGTTTGGTAGTCAGAATATCAACTTAGGACTTTCTTCTTCTGCTCTCTTGCTTGCTACAGCCCCACCTCTGTCCAGGACTGTCCTGTCTCCATCTGATCCTGTCCGCTCCCATCCGATGAGCTTGTAGATTGGCTAAGTGAGGCTACTATGGTTCCCGAGGGGCGCAACACATAAGTTGAAGCCAAGGCCTCATCTACCTTGGTCCATGAACATCTGCTCCTGTCTGCTCGCAGTCCGCCCCTGTCCAGAGTTTGCTATCTTAACAAAGGAAATGAATGGAAGGCAATATTTTTAACAAACAAGGGTCTATTCAAGCCCACTGTCATGTTCTTTGGCCTATGTAACTCCCTAGGCATGTTCTAAAGGATGATGAATACCATCTTTAGGGAACTGTTACAAGAAGGGGTATTAGTCAATTACATACATGACTTTGTCATCTCAGGGCAAACCCAGCAGGAACTCAAGGACTGAATGATATACTTTCTCAGAATTACAGACAAACACAAGCTATACTTCAAGTGGTCCAGGTGCATGTTCAATGCCACAGAAATACTAATATTAGGAATGGTTGTAGGAGACAGGAAGGTCAAGATGGAAGAAGAAAAGATCACAGCAGTCCAGAATTGGCCCACCCCAACCATTGTCAAAGCCATTGAAAGCTTTCTGGGATTTGCAAACTTCTACCAATGGTTTATCAAGGGATTTAGTAATGTTGCAGCACCTTTGCACAAACTGAAAGGAGGACAACCATGGGAATGGGGAGAAACTCAACAAAAGGCATTCAAAGAACTAAAGTGACAGATAATAGAAGAACTAGTACTGGTACTCCCACAAGATAATGGGAAGTTCCAAGTGGAGGTCAATGCATCAAAGCATGCAATAGGAGGAGTTCTCTCACAAGAACAAGGTGGAAAATCGCATCCCATTGCATTCCTTTCCAGAACTCTCTCCCCAGCTGAGCACAATTATGAGATATATGACAGGGAACTCCTAGTGATCACCAAGGCACTAAAGTCATGGAGACAGTACCTACTAGAAGCAAAGGAACCCTTCAAGATATGAACTGATCACAAGAACCTTGAATACTTCCAGTCACCTCAGCAGATCAATGCTAGACAAATGTGGTAGCACCTGAAGTTACAAGAATACAATTTTACACTAAAACATATACCAGGGAAAACAAACACCAAAGCAGACATCCTATCATGAATCATGCATTTTGGAGAAATTGAAGAAGACAAGGAGGTCATGGTGCTTAAGGAAATGTTGTTCCAATGATGACTATATCAGGAGGAGACAATTGCCAAAGAAGTTATCATAGGGTGAGAGCTATTTGAAGTCAAAGGAGATAAAGAGCTACTATAGGACATTAAAGAGGGGAGGAAGGAGACCATAGTGAGCAAATGGCTAAAGGAAGAACTAGAACAGACATAGGAACAAAATGGGATCACATATTGAGATAGCAAAATCTACATGCCAAACTACAAAGGCAGACAGAGCAAGATTGTAAGGAGAACTCCCTATTTCCCAGCCGTTTGGCTGATGCAGCCCAACACCAATATGAACCCAGACTGGAGAACCTGAGGAACAATGGGAAGATGTAGATTAGATAACGGAGGAAGAAAGAATGTCTGAAGGGGAGGAACCAAAAACTAAATAAGCAGAGGTGGAAGAGAGAGAGGGATTAGAGGGGACCAAACCATCAGTAGCTACAGAGATAGAAATGGGAGAAGAAAAGGAAAGGTCTCATGTGCGTGAGGTATTGGAGATGTGAAGCACCATAGCCCCTTCTTTCGAAGGGTCTGGACACTCAATGAATTTGATTTGGTCACCAAACAAGTCTAACAGATGCTGGCCAGGTTTGGCACTAGAGTAAAGCAGGTGAAACTGGTCTGTGACTGCTTGCACATCAGATACATAATCCAGCACTGTGGAGTGCTGCTTGGTTTGTTGTGTATCTAAGGGGTCAATATCCCAGGTGAGAAGTTTGAGGGGGTGAGAGGGGGGAAGGGTATGATATCACAAAGAGCAATGCTTTGTGAGTTTGGATAAGTGTAAATGGATAGGGATAAGGCCTGCTATAGCCTCAACCCCACCTGAGGGGGTGGTGCAGAATGTGCCTGTGATCTAGAGGGCTGCCTGGCATTGCATGCACTGGAGAGATTTGACAAGTCCACAGTATCTTGTGTTATGTGTAAACCATAGACAGAAACCATATATAGTGATAAAGACCATACACAAATAGTATAACAGCCTCTTGTGGAGTGGGGAGAGGCCACAGACAGAATTGCCAAGCATGCACATGCATTGGACTGTGGACAAGGCCTTGGTTGAGTAGAATCAGATGTATTCCTTGAAGATGAGGCTTCTGTTGAACCAGAATCCTAGGTAGTGGAGGAAGGGTTTTGGACAGATAATCAATGAGTCATCAATAGTGATGGGGAGGTTGAGATCATGGGAGGGGCAATTGGAAAAATGAAGGACCTCAGTTTTGTCTCTTTCAAGGACAAATCCAAGGCGGAGGAGGTATGCTTTGCATTCTTTGTACACTTGTGAAAGTAGGTGGCAGTTAGTAATGACAGATTCTGATTGAACAACAACAAGACCATCATTGACAAGGGAAACAATTTTACAATGAGGATCATTGGAAAATTTAAACATAAAGGGGGATAGAGAAAGTGCAGTGAGGATGGGGGAAAGAGTGGAGCCTTGGCCAACTCCAATGGAAGCTGGAAATGAGGGGGAGAGATGGTGGTTCCATGAATATGTAGTATGTTGCAGTTTCAGGTAATCAGAGAAGAATGAAACCAGGCACATGTTAAAGCCTTGAAGGCAAAGGGTAGATATGAGAATGGAGTGGTTAGTGGAGGGAAAGAACTGTGCCATGTCAAATGTGATGACACTTGTTTTGAGTTTATGTTACCAGCCTGTACAAACAAGGTGAGTGACATAGATGCCAGCGTCCTCTGTGGAATGCTGGATAATGCCCCCAAACTGGAGCAGGTGAACAAGGTTAAACTAGGATGCCTTGAATTGCATCTGAGAGGAAATCATTTTCTCAATGAGCTTACCTAGTGTGTTAAGTAGAATGATAGGGTGGAACATCTTCAGAGTGGAGTAATGAGGTTTGTTAGGTTTTGGTATGATGACTGATGTAGACCTCTTGAAGTGTTCTGGCCAGGTGGAGTATTCAACGCATTTGGAGGTGAAGGAGAGGAAGTGTGAATGAACAATGTTGTTGGCCATTAAGTACTTGACATAACCCCATGACAGGTAATCGGGTCCAGGTGCAGATGAATTAGCATATGGCTTGAGAGCCTCAGAGAGTTCTATGCTGGAGAACGGAGGCCATGGACACTCTGGTAGGGGGTCAATGGATTCAATAGCACTCAAGTTAACTGGTCGATCTACTGCTGAATTGTAGGAGGCATCTAGGGCTGTCCACAAATCTTCAATGTAATCATAGCTTTTTTCCTTGTATGTGATGGATTCACTAGGGGGAAGATTCCACTTGCTGATCCAGGACATGAGGTCCCAGGGGTGTCTATCTTCCTTGGCAATGTCCTTGATCTTCTGATCGAAGAATTGGCACTTGGCTCTGCATGTGGTGCATTTAAAGTGGGCCCAGTTGGACTTGGACCAATGTGCTTGGAAGATGCAGAGCACTGCTGAGCATTCCTGATCCCACCAAGGTTTAGAGCATGCACATATCTTGACCACTTTGGAACACTGATGCCACTCCTCATCAATAATTTGTGATATGGCATTGGCATAGGAGCAAACATCCTCTGCTGAAACAAAATTTGCTGGGATGGTTTGTAGACATGCTATGATGGAATAGAGAAAGAGGGTCTCTTCCTCAGAGTCCCTGGGGATTGTAAGCCATTCGATGAATGGTTGGAAGGAAGAGGGAGTGGGGATGGAGGTGAGGAGGGGGTTGTGATCTGAATTGTCATGCCAGTCATCACATATTTGGTGTACTGGGCTATAAGAAGGGCTGTCTATCATGAAAATGAGGTCAATGACAGACAGATGCTTGTTATGGTCAAAAGGAATGTAAGTATACTTAACCTCGCTTAGAGTAGACAAAGTGAGTCTAAGACCACCCATGATATCCGAGAGGAGATTACTCTATGCATTGTGGTAGATAACATGAGGGTCCTACTCAGGTGAGTGTGAGTTAAAGTCTCCTCCAGCATATACGAGGTCCTTGGAGAAGTTGTGGGCTTTCTCTTCAAAAAGGAAAAGGGAAGAGTCATTCAATGGGTCCAGGTAGCAGTTAAGCAAATAAACTTTCTTAGGAAAGGAGAAGGAGATGAGTTGAAAATCATGAGACACAATGGTATTGGGATGTGCAGTGGGAGTGAGAATATCACAGGATCGCTGAATGAAAGTGGCAGTCCATGGCTACTCCTTATCCAAGATGAAGACATGGCAGTCAGGATTGTATGGCATGCTCTTATAAGGTTCTCCTTTAGAGAATGAGGTAGAGGGAATATTGCGAATAAACCCAAATGGGGGTTCCTGGAGGCAAAGCACAAGAATGTCCTTATAGTTGTCATCATTAAGAAGAGACTTGACCAATTGAAAAAAGCAATGAACATTGAAGAACAAAACAAAAATGGAGTCCAATGAACTGATTAAATTAGCACATGTTCCAAGAGGTCCTTTAGACATTAGTAGCATGTGTGTTTGAATTGTGATGACCCTTATCCTCTTTGAGGTTGCATAGTTTGGTGGAAATCCAGTCCCAGTCAAACCAGTGCCAGAAATGGGCACTTGTCAGAGTTGACCTGGTATTCCTTGGACCCACAGGTTAAGCATGGGAATTTGGCCCAATGAGGGTCTTTCTGACCCTTATACCCTTCATGTTTCCCTTTCCTCTCCATTTTTTGTCCATTTGTCCACCTCTGATCCACTTTTGTCCATTGGGACTGTGACTGCCTTGGTGGATAGTAGTTCTACATACTGTTTCATTGACTCCTCCCTCATTTATGATTACTCAATTTCTACCTTCTGTGTTGCTCCTGTAGAACTCCAACTTTTCAACAGCTCCTCAAACTCATACATTACTGAACTAGTGAAAATTCCTATTACATTTCCTACTGGTGAATCAATGACTTTGGATTTCTATATCACTCAGTTGGACTTGTCTTGCTCTGTGGTTCTTAGTTACAACTGGCTCACCCACTACAATCCATTGATTGACTGGATCCCAAATAGTATATCATTCTAGCCATAACAAGTCATTCCAACCCCTGCTCTGACCCTTTGCACTATACTCTCTGCTACCCATCCAGTCCACCCAGATCTGCCTTCTCCTGTCCCTGTTCTGACCTCTGTACCCACTTTGCCTGATTCACCTTTGCTCTGTCCTCACATCAGCCTAATTGGTGCTGCACCTTTTCTATGTGCATCATGTCTTCCTGGCTCAGTTTCCTTCACTTTTAACATCTGTCCTCTATCTACCTCTACTGGGTCTGCTCAGCCCTCCGAGCCTGTCAACTTGTCAAACATTCCCTCAGATTATCATGAATTTGCTGATGTCTTCAGCAAGGTCCATACAGATACATTGCCTCTGTATTGTCTGTACAACCTTAAAATCAATCTGGAAAAGAGTGCTAGTCCTCCTATAGGGACCATTTACTCCTTATCCCAGGTTGAGCTAGAAGCTAAGGGAATTTATTGATGAACACCTGTCCATCAGCTTCATTCACCTATCAACCTCTCCACATGGTGCTCTGGTCCTCTTCATCTACAAGAAAGATGGTTCTCTCTGTCTATGTGTTGACTTCCATGGACTCAATAATATCATAACTATTATCCCCTTGCCTTGATTTCTGACCTTCTCAATTCTCCTTGCAAAGCTTGCATCTATACCAAGATAGACCTCTGTCACACCTATCATCTCATCCAGATAGCTGAGGGAAACAAGTGGAAAACTGCCTTCTAGACCCACTACAGGTCCTTTGATTAGATAGTTATGCCTTTTGGACTCACCAATGCACCTGCAGCATTCCAGCACTTCATGAATGACATCTTTAGTGATCTATTAGATGTCTACATCACTGTCTATCTTGATGACATACTGATCTACTCAGACAACATTTCTCAGCATAAACAACATGTCTAGGAAGTCCTCTACTGGCTCCACAAGCATGGTTTATATGTGTGAGCAGACAAATGCAAATTTCATTCAGAAACAGTTGAATACCTTGGTTACATCTTGTCTCTGGATGGTCTCAAGATGTCTGAAGACAAAGTCAAGATCATCCAAGACTGGCCTGAGCTAAAGAAAGTCAAGGACATTCAGTTCTTCCTAGGTTTCACCAATTTCTACCACAACTTCATCCACAGTTATTCTGACATTGTAGTTCCCTTGACCCATCTCATGCACAAGGGTGCACCCTGGAACTTCATAGCAGAATGTCACAAAGCATTTGAAACACTTAAGAAGGCCTTCACTATGGCTCCAGTCTTGACTTACTGGATCCCGGACTCTCAGATTATTATTGAGACAGATGCATTGGATTATGCTCTGGCTGCCATTCTCTCTATCATTGCTCCAGATAGTGATATTCATCCCATTGCTTTCCATTCCCATACCTTCAATATGTCCAAGTCAAATTATGACACTTATGACAAGGAGCTACTGGCCATTTTTGAGGCTTTCTGGGTCTGGCAACACTATCTTGAAGGCTCTGCCTTACTAGTTGATGTGGTCACTGACTACAAGAACCTTGAGTACTTTTTGACTACTAAGGTTCTGACCCATTGCTAAGCTTGTTAGTCAGAGTACTTATCACAGTTCAACCTCATTATCCACTTCCACCCCAGATGCCTTGGGACAAAACCAGACACATTGACTATACAATGGGACATCTATCCTAAAGGGGGGAAGAATGGCTATGCCATAGTAAACCCTCACAACTTTAGACCAGTTTTCACTTGAGAACAACTTACATCCTCTGTCCAGGCTACCTCCCTTTTCTTTCCTCCCCTCCAAGCAGCCATGGTCCTTGACTATGAGCAGCTATATCTTGACATTCTTTCTGCACTTCCTTCTGATCTCCTTGCCACTAAGCATATTTCTAACCCCCAAGATTGCTGGTCTGTAGATTTGGACAGTTTCTTCTGCCTTGACAACTGCATTTACATCCCTGACTCTAATAACCTCCACTTACAATTCCTCCAGTATAAGCATGACCATATGCTCTCTGGACATTTTGGTCAAAACAAGACACTAGAATTGGTCCACTATGACTACACCTGGCTGAATGTCTGCTCCTTTATCAAGGACTTCTGCAAAAGCTGCATAACCTATATGCAGAGTAAGTCACAGCATCATCAACCATATAGAAACCTCAAGCAATTCCCTATTCCAGATCACTCTTGGCACTCCATCTCTATGGATTTCATTGAAAAACTTCCTAAGTCCTCCAGCTTTGACACCATCCTCATAATAGTCAACTGCCTCACCAAGCAAAGCATTTTCATTCTGACATACAACATCATCACCTCTGCCAAACTTGCCCAACTATTTGTCCTTCATGTATTTTCAAAGCACAGTGTCCTCTCTCATGTCATGTCTGATTGTGGCTCCAAATTCATCTTGCACTTCTTCCAGTCCTTGGGCAAGGCCCCAGACATGAAGTGCAACTTCATGTCTGGATATCATCTGAAAGGCAATGGACAGACAGAGCAGACCAACCAGATGCTCGAACAATACCTCTGAGTATACTGTAACTATCAGCAGGACAATTGGACTGATTTGCTTCCCATTGCAGAGTTTGCCTACAACAATGCACCCAGTGCTACTACAGGTATCTCTCTATTCTTTCCTAACAAGGGTTACCACCCTGCTATCTTAGTCCATCCTGAATGAGACCTCACATCTGCCTGGGCCCGAGACTTTGCAGTTGACCTTGACAACTTACATTCTGTCCTTAAGACTGAAATCACTTGAGCCCAAGAGCATTATTAGGTGTCTACTGATGCCTGCTGTCAGTCTGCTCTAGACTTCAAGATTGGTGATAAAGTCTTCATCAAAGCCCAGTTCTTCCATACTACTAGGCCTTCAAAGAAATTATTAGAGAAGTTCCTAGGCACATACAAGATCATTGCTCAAGCTGGTTCCCATTCCTCTACTTCCTCTGCTCCCTCTAGCTCCACCAACCTCATCTCTGCTCCCTGCTCCATATCCATGTCCTGGACATTCCAATCCTCAGCCTGCAGCTCCATGGCTACCTCACCTAATCCCTTCACCTCATCCATACCTTGCATCCACAGGACATCCTCTTCTGAGATCCTGAAGCTCATCCTCAGGAGGGCATTAGTCTTCTCCTGAATGTACCAGAGAGTGGCAATTTCTGCAGTCAAGGCCCTAACAGCCTCTATGGGAGTCTTAGTAAAATTGGTAAATAGAGCAACCCACTTCTTGCTTAGTGGGCCATAATGGAGAACCTACTAAATTCTCAGGTTAGCTTACCACCAATCCCATCCTCCACATAGGTACTTACCATGCCATGGAGGGCCCCCAATACTCTAACTTCAGACTCAGTTATATCCTTACCTGTTCTAGTGAATAGGTTCAGGATGTGTGGGATTGGACACTGAGGCCCATGCAGGTTCTGGTCTGTGTCTTCCTCTATGTAAAATGGCTCACACCAGGACTTCTTGTGATAGCACCTAGCACAAGAATGAATTTGCACCTCTAAAGAATGATCAATAGATTCCTAGTAAAAATGAATACTGGAACTCACTGTCATAGGAAAGACACTTCACCCCTAGCTGGTGACAGTGCCAGCATATCTTCTCACCCCCCATCTTGAAGGGGAGCTGCGTCCTTGTTCCAGCTGGACAGTCCATGATTTGGATGTCCAACTCATTATCCAACTCCAGGAGGACAGCCTTCTCTTTTCCTTTGGCCTTCCTCCTTGCCTCTGCTTCTGCCTCCACCCTCCTTGCTTCCTCTGCCTTTCTCTAGTCCTCCTCTTCCTAGGCCCTTTGCTGCCTCTGCTCTTCCTCTCTCCTCCTCTGCTACTCATCTCACCTCCTTCTCTTGCTTCTTCCTCTCCTCCTCCTCAACCCTCCTCTGCTCTTCTTCCTCTGCCTCCTGGCACTTCTGCTTCTCCTCAGCCTCCCTTGACTTCTTCTGCCTCCTCTCTGCCTTCTCCTCTGGTGCCTCCACCTCAGTCCCCATCATCCTTCCTTGCTTCTGACTAGTGCCCACCTCTGCCATGGGGTTCTCCTGGGGGATGGGCATCAAGTGGCCACAGTGCTACTGCTAGTAGAAAGTGGTGAAGGCTGCCATCATGGCTGGATCAAAAGGAGGGTTGGCACTAGGGGATTATTTGTTCTATTGTGACATGGTAGGATAGATTGGGGAACTGAGGGAATGAAGTCTGCCATCTGAGAGCACTCATTTAAACCAGTGGAGAGAGGTCAGGGCAGGTGCCCAGTCTGGTTCTGAGCCTTAGAGGCTTAGCCCTAAGGGGGAATACTGTTATGGACTTCACTTTGTGCCCATTAAGCTCTCAGAGCCAGCCTTGGTTACAACCTGGGTTCCATGGATCCTATTCAGTTTAACCTCTTCTCTGTCTCCATCAGATATCTTCCCTCTGGAAATGCTGTTCTCTATACCATCCCCTTCACCATTCTTTCCCATCAGAATTCCTATCTGATCACCATGCTCTCTTTCTATTTACCCATGGACATTCCTCTCTCCCTTAATTATCATTTGCTTATCTAGGCCTTACCCACTTATCTAATGTTTCACCTCCACCCTCGTCTGATCAGATGACTGGATGCCACACAGACAGACTCCCCACCCTTGTGTCCTCATCATGGGTATCAACTCACATGTTACTTATGTTCTCCTTAGAGTAGTTAAGAATACTATTACTTAGTTACTGCTCTCTGGACTTTTTCCTGACTGACAGTATATAAGTAGGGTTACAGCTGCCTGTAGTAGTCAGTCAGAATATCAACTTAGGTCTCTCTCTTCCCTCCTGCTTGTCTGCTACAAGTCTGTCTTTTAGTCCAGACTTGTCATGTTTCTGTCTGATCTCTGTCCATTCATCTGCTTGAGTCCATAGTTGGTCAAGTGAGGCCATTTACGATACTGGAGGGGTGCAACACATAAGTTGAAGCCAAGGTCTTGTTATTCTTGGTCTGTGGATATCCAACTCTGTCTGCTTGTGGTCTGCCTCCACATCAAGTTAGCCCTTAACAGGCAAGTGGGGCCCATAACCTGTTGTAATGAGCAGCAGGGATTTAGAGTGAATACAAACACTCAGAATTGTAGAATGAGACTGTAATAGATTAAGAAATACCTAGAGTGAATACAAACACTGTAGGTGATATGAGTAAACAGTGTAAGTCTATGTAATATAGAATAACTCACCTGAGAATCATAGAATGAGACTGAGGTGTACAAAAGTGTGGGAAAACTCATAAGGAGTGTGATTACTTAATAGGGCTGATGTAATGATGGAACTGGATAATAGTCCAAAGGAATAACGAAGTAATGTCCTTATGATGGGGTATATTCACAACAGTATTGGGAGAAGGAGGAAATCTATGCTTAGCAGTAATGGATTGTGTAGCAGTAAGGCCTCTATGAGAAGAAGGAGCAATTTCTGGGGACATTAAATTGCAGTTGTCCTTGTCTGTTGGGGCCAAGGATGGGTGTAAGCTCATTCCCTCCTCATGGCTCATGAAAATGAGTCAGAATGATGCAAATGTGTAATGAAGAAGTCCAAGGCCTGATAAGCTAGTATTTGCATTACTTGTGAGCTTGTTACCAGTGCTGAAGCACATGAAGAAAGGGCATGCAAGGCTGCAATACAAGCTGAAAAGGAATCAAAGAAGAAGGCAGCTCAAGCAAAACAGGTCCAAAAAGCTGTTGAAGATGAATCTCAGCAGCTCCAGATGATGCATTCAACACATACTTTCTCTGGATCCTTGAAAAGCCAGTGGAAACTGGAGCTTCTAGCTATTGCAGGTCATCTCCAGCTCCTAGGGACTTCTGAGAAAGCCATAAAACTAGAGCTCCTTGTTCGCATTGAGCAGTACTTCAATGGGAACCCAGCTGACAAGTCACATGTGTGCTTTATTGGACTTTTTGACCAAGCTTGTTGTAGTCATGCTCCTAGACCTGCTGAACCACAAGTCATGACTTCCCATGAATATAATCCTCTCCAAACAGCACCTACAGAGTGGGTATATCATTCTCATCTGTATCCTACACCTGTATCTGGCCCTCCTCAACCTTGTTTCCAATGGTAAATGTGAATTTTTCTTATAATCTCATCTAGTAATCATGCTACACCTATTTTCTGATATTCTATAGGTCATATATACATATATCTAATGGATTTTCAATTGCACAAGACAGGTTGACTGGCATGCATGAGGTTGAATTTTGATGTGACATTCCTATGACAAAAATTTCAAATACTAGGTCTTATCAGATATTGCTTATATGCTTAGGCTCTGAGCAATGTAAATTTTTCAAAAATTCATAATTGGGTATGCTGGAGAGCTCCCAAGTGTACTAATTTGAGGTATGTAGGCCAACTGGTTGGGGAGATAAATGCTTGCAGCTGAAAAGTTTTCAACACTGGGCCAGTGATAGTATCCCTCACTGGTTGGCCTTGTCCTGATGGATGAGTCACCTGGTTTAGGAAGCCTTTCAAAGATGGTCTTTATCTCCCTAGACTACTAGATGTTGTCATTGTCATGTCAAGTATCATTACCCTAGACCCAGTGCCATGGCCAGTTTCTACTTATTAGCAGCTTGAGTCACAAGTTTATTGGCTTACATACTCCGAAGATACTACAGAAGTGTGATCCTCACAACCAACAAGATTGCCAGAATGTGAAAGTCATTGATAGCAAAGTTAGTGAGGGTGTTGCCACTAGACAGGGACCTTGTAGGTCTCAAGAAGTGAGGCTTCTATGTTGAAATGTGACGCCATGGTATTCTATGATTTCTGCATACTGGAGTGTCCTCAAAGAAGTTTGATGCACAATGCTTGGAATATTCGAAGCTGGAGTAGACCTTAGAAGATGGAGGAGATACAAGGGCTAAAGGTGTGCTTGTGTAGGACAGACCACCTATGCATGTGAATCTACTTATTTTACTAGGGCAATGAAATATGACAATACAAGGCACAATAAATCCATGTTACTTCTCAGTAGTCTGTGCTCCCAATTTTATTGAATTGAGTGGATAGTTCAGCATGCATGTCTAATGTGCATTTTTTGCTGGTCACTCAAGTGACAGAAGCTTTGACCCATCAATATACAAAGACAACTATGGATGAACTATTTATGTTAGGTGCTCTAGAGGATATGGGCAGGATCCTGGACTCACTAAGGAGTAGAATGACCAAAGGCATGGTGAGTAAGAAAACTTATAAAGAATTTGTGTTAGCTCCAACACCCTAGACTGTTGTGGAGGGAGAGACCTGGGTTATTTTCTGCATCTGGGATAGATATTTGTCATCTGCAAGCTGAGTCAAGGGTATAGCACAGAAACTGAAAGAATGGTGAATTAGCTTGATACCATCAGCTGCCCAGGGTTTGGATGTGCCCACCCTTCAGATGAACATCTGTATCTTGCTCCACACTTGCCTGCTGACCACCAAATTTTGTTGATCACATCTAGTATACATTCCATGTATTGTGTATGCATTTTTGTACCAATTTATGAAGCAGTTGAGGAGAGCAACGACAGGAGTCAAAGTCACTCCCTGTCACCCTTGCCAAGGATGCTATGTTGGAACTTGAAAATAACTGATGAGAGACATGTCCTTGATTGGATGATGATTCTTGTCATGTCCTCTGTCAACACCTTCTCTCCTGGACTTATAGTCCAGTCACACAGGTAGTGCTGTGTATATGAGGATCCAGGGTATAAGAAGTGGATCAATGCAGCTATCCAAGGGTATTAGGATGGAGCCTTTACAAGCATTGAAGCAGCTGCAAAGGCACATCTTGTGAGTTGTGTTCATGCATCTTGGTGTATCTAGGCTCACCAAACTTACAGGTCAGCAGGTCTATACTTAGGGACTGATTGAAGGGCAAGCATAAGTCAATACAAGAAGCTTCTCAATCCCAGCAAGTTCTTATGCTGAGCCAGGAACAGGTTATTGTTGACTGGCTTGGCTTCCAGGCTCTCTCTGCTATGCCAGTGGATTATATTGGATTACGCCACTATACACAAGAGATATCTGGGTTGAAAGTAGGGACAAGTGGGTTTGGGATTTCTTTGCTTGACATCCCAAGCTTGTTGCATGAAAGCTGACCAAGCTGGATCCCAAGCATTGTGATAATTTCAACCAGACTGTCATTAACAACTACTTTGATATTTATGAAGATTTACATTGCACTTATGGTAGAATTCCATCTGAGCACATATAGAACATGGACAAGAAGGGCATCCAGATGGGTGGTGGATGGAAAGGGACTACAAAGTCATACATCTATTTGTAGAAGATGAAGAATCAATATTGAGTTAGCAGTGATAACCTCAAACTCATTACCATAATTGAGTGTATCTCAGCTGCTGGGGACTCTATTCCTCCTATGTTTGTTTTAAGTGATGGGCCACTCCCAGACATCCATGAGCTTGGCCCAGATAAAGTGTCAAAGTGAGTTTAACATTCTTATTTCATTCTAACCATTACTAACTATTAACAGTGTTGGTCAGACTCCAACAGGATAGACAAGCAGGGAACAAGCTATTGCCTGGATCTGAGATGCATTCATTCCATTTGTGGTGTCAAAGCAGGTTGACGACAAAAAGCCAATCCTTCTCATTCTCAATGGACATGATACACACAAGATTCTGGAGATTAAACAGGAAGTTTACTCCATTGAGGGCTGTGATATTATAGTCCTCTGCTTTCCTTCGAAGTGCACTCATTGACTGCAACCACTTGACATAGTTATCTTCTCACTGATTGGGTGGGCATGGCAGAGCCACTGTAATGATCTTAGTGTGTGATGTCAGATGATAAATCACTATAATGTGATTCAAGAATATGTGAAAGTCTAGGACAAATATATGAAGATATTGTCCATTCACAGTACATTTTGGACAACAGGACTTTATCCTGTCAACCAAAATGTTTTCTCTGATGAGGACTTTGCCCCAAGTATGTCTTCATCTTCAAAGGCTCATGTTCCAGATTCTTTTCCTCCTGACATTCCAACTTCACCTCCCACTGTTCCAAGTGATATTGAAAGTGGGCCCAACTCTGATGATGACACCTCAGCCTCCAAGGACCAACCATTCGTCCAGCTGGAGCTTCTATCTGATGATAGTGACATTGATGATGATGACTTCATTTTGGATGAATTGGAGGATGGTTTAGACAATGAAGGTCTGGATGATGATACTCATCCTGGCAAAGGCTTCCTGACCAATAGCTTCACTCTGTGGGCCTCCTTGTTATCAAAATGTCTTGACTTCAATGACATTTTGACAAGGGTTATCAATGTCCCTTGGCATGTTGATTAACCAAAAACACACTCTGAGCTTCTGGATGAAGTCCAAACTCTACGCTCCCAAGTTGAACAACTTTGCAGTGCACTCCAGATTTGGGAAGCCTCAATACAGGCTGCAAATGCCCATTGCTTAATTATCAAATGTGCACTCACTGATGTTCATGAACAGCTGAAGAATGCTGTGAAGAGGAGGGAATGTGGGTCAAAGAAAGTGAAAGCTTGTGTTTTGACACTGCCACAGCTCAAAGATGCTTTTGACACAAAAGAGGAGGAGCAGCAACAGCAACAAGCAGAGGAAACTGCAAAAGAAGCACAAAAGGCAGCAGATCTTCATGAACAGGAGCAGTATATCATGGAATAAGCAGCCCACAGGATCTTCAATTGTTCAGTCCACTTTTACTTTAAATCCTATTTGGAGCTTCAGATCATTGCATGCACTCTTGGACTCCCTGACACCAGAACCAAGGATACTATCTTTCATCTTGTAACTGACCACTTGAATCAACACCCTGACCTTCAGACTCATGAGTGCTTCAAGGGTCTTTTTTTATCCAAAGGCACTCAAGTTAAAAGGACTGCTTTCCCTGGACCAGCTACACCCCATCAAGGTGGCATTGTTACACAACATAATCCCAATCCCATCACCTACCCAATCCAAATGGTATCGCCTAACTTTCACACTTATTCTTCTTTTCAGCACTCTTTACCATACAACTATCCTCCATATGCAGGCCCATCTAATGCTTACCCAGGACACTATCCTCAGGAATAATAGTCCCTAAATTCTAATAGTTAGATTAACTAGTGACCTACTACTTTAATATTTATCTCTCATTAATATTGCACAATATGACTGACATCCAGTCTCTGAACATCGTCATATGTCAGACTTTGAAAATGCCTGGTTGGGAAGTTGTGACTGATGTGACCATCTGAACCCCAGGCAGCTGATGGTACTATCATTCACCAACCTTTGGCCACCTTTTCGAGTATTTACACTCTCATTCAATCCTCGCAATGTATTTTTTGCTGAAATTCTGCACAGTCATGCAGAACTGTCTTGGGTACATGTGTATATTTTTTTAAAAATTTTATCTTGACTGTTGGGCACGTCGGAGCACTTCCGGTGGGTACAACTCGATATGACCACCTGTTGGCCACCCCACTGTCACAGTTGTGTCACAGCCGATTTGAGATTCCGCTTCGGCAAGCCTCCAATCGCCTTATACGTGTCTGTGGAGTGAAATGAGCGACTCGAAACACTTCTGCAATTAGGATGGTATAATGCAGATAACAAGTAACTAGATAATGGTATAACTATGTTTAAATTATTAAGATTAAAATGGAGGCGGATAGTAAGAAAGGACCTAAGATATTAAAGGTGGGTTTAAACAAAGGAATGTGGTATCTTGTGAAAAGGTGGCAGCTGAACCATGCTGGGACCAGCTGAAAAAGAAGGAAATGGAGCGGCTGAAGGTGCTGGTAAGGATTTAGCATGACTGAGTTGAGATAGTTGGCAGGCTAGAGAGGGTTAGCCATGTTACGAGGGAAGAGTCAAATATAACAAGGGAGGGTCTTGAGTTCCAGGTGCAAATCGAAGTGCCTTGTAATTGCTTCACATAGTTCCGAGACCTTGCCTGATTCAGGGAGCTGTAATGAGTGAGCAACCTCGAGTAAATCATTGCGGTGCATGCTGGAGAATGACTTTGTGAATGCAAAGTCAGCATGCATAACCTGTGCGCAGCGAGCTTGGTGCTATGCAGTAGCGTTAGCATGTTGGGCTGCCCTTGCAGCTTGTCTTTCTGCCTTGGCTGCTGCTAATTCATTGAGTCGCCTTCGTTCTGCTAGAGCTTCAGCACCAGTGAGGAGTTTATGAGATATCTTGAGCCTTGGATGTCTACGGCAAAGAGATTTTTTGTGGACCTGGCACCTAAGCAATGTGAATTCTGCTTCAATTACCAGTGCATGTGCTTCAGCTGAGTTTCATTGGCTACAAAGCTGTACAACTTGTGCCTTCAGGTTGTGAATCTCCTTCTGAAGTTGGGTTTGCATAGCTAAGGGTGGAGGTGGCTGGATTAAAAGGTCAAGCTCTTGTGACTGTGGTGAATGCAGAAGTCATTGTTGGTATTGGGATTTCAGGTGTTCGATGAGCTGCATTGTCAGTGTATCTGGTAATGCTGAGGATCCTTCGATACTGGGAGATGGAGACATTGTAGTTGAATTGTTATGAGTAGCTAGGGGCATTTGTCCACCAAATACACAGGGTTGCAATGGAGTGAGTACAGAAGTGGGTGTAGTGGGTGTGGGAGATGAGAAGCTGTTGATCAGCAATCTCATCGTTACATCACTGCTCACAACAGTTTCACATTCAACTTCTTCAGCATCCTCATCTTCATCCATTTCCTCTCCTACATCATCTTCGTCCCCTTCTTCCTTACTGCTCTTGTCTTCAATGCCAGCTACGTTAATGCCAGGGTTGTTGTTGACATCTTGGAGGTTGCCAGCAACAAATTCTTTGATGATGTCAAAATCAGAAGGCAGTTCGGTTGGGAACAAGTTGGGTTTTTCAACCCAGATTGATGTGTTGAGGCTTGGTGCAAAATCCTTGTCTGTGAAGATGCTGGGGTTGAAAGGGCAAATTCCACATTTCTCTCAAGCTTTCAATATGGTGTCTTTCTTGAATGCCATCTGCCTTGCTGCCATATACTCCCATACCACATGCCACTTCTGCATCCCCACTGCTATCCTTGCCATATATGCGTCACACCTCTCTGCCCAAGCTTGTTGCAATAGACCAAAGATACCAACATCAAGTGGTTGCAATTTATATGTTGTGTGTGCCAGAAGACAAAGAAGTTCAATGTTATGAAGGGCAGCAAGATCCACCATTTCATCAGTGACATGAGAACCATGACCATCAAAAATCAATAATACTGGATGCCCTGGGAGTCCCTTCACCTTTGCCTGAGGTATGAAGCACTTTCTGAACCACTCTGTACAGAGAAAATTGTTTGTCCATCCTGTTGAAGATGTCACAATACTAGAAAATGTAAGCATGTCTTTGCCAGACCAGCACATCTCTTACTTACCAGATATCAGGATCAATACTATCACCCTCTATATCAACGCTCTGCCCTGCAAATACAAATCCAGGCTTGATTGACATCCTGTCAGTGCAACAGCTTTCAATGATAGTAAATAGCTCAAGGTTTCTATTGTGTATCACATATTTTACAGGCTCCTCTTAAGAGAAAAGGTACTTGGCACCTGTCCCCTTTCATCCACCTCCTAATTGTATCCCTTTTTCATCCATGTTGTACACATTCTCCCAGGGTATATTCTTCTCCTCCAAAACTTTCTCTAAGAGGCTGAAGTACTCATTAACACTAGGACGATTGAATGCCTGTGCTTACTTTAGATCTAAGCCAACTGCCTTTTGCAGCTTCAACTCTGGGTGCACATGCATGAAACGAGTAATCCATGAACCACTGGGTAGTTTCCCTGTCAGTTGCATCACTTTGGGCCATATGGATCTCCATGCAATTGGTTGACCAAGCATTGCCATAAACTGGATCCAATCAATGAGGACACGCTCAAAATCAGCTGGAAGCAGCCTTCGGTAGTCCTGGGCTTCCTTCTGTGGTTTCATGTCTTTGAGACAATTGTGAAGTGTGGTGTGAGGAATGCCAAAGGTCATGGCTACCTTCTTGACACTGACTTTGTCAAGTGTGACTGCTTTTACTGCATCCTGGATCTTTTCCTCCAGGTTCGGAGCCCTACGTAGTAACCTTTCCTGTCGAGATGCCAGCCCAGAACACGTCCACACCATAGAGATTTTCGTTTTTGTTTTTTGCATGAACATTTTGAGGTGCCCGCGTTTGTAGGCAGAGTTCTAAATGGCATCTCCTTGTCATGCTTGCCTGGCCACCTTGAAACATATTGCTGAATTCCCATTCTCCTGCTCAAGATATTGGCTTGAAATTAAGCATGCATGTGTATAGATATGAGGTCTACTTTCAAAATGACGTTCAGGCTGATATATCCACTGGATCGGAAAAGATCTAAGGATTTGATCCAAAAATGATGGGTTTTGATGGCCTCCTCTGTGATGATTATTTTTTTTACGATGGTACGGTGAAATTTTTTCCGAATTTTTTTGAATAATTGAATTCTATAGCACCAGTACTATGTACATTTAAAGTTTGAAGTGTCTACGTACAGTAGAAAAGGAGGAGCCATGGGGTGGCCAACAGCCGAAAGGGTGGCCAAAGGTCGGTGAATGATAGTATGCCAAGTAGTTATTCTGAAGGACGGAAAAGAAATCAGCTGCACAGCCACAGCATGGATATGATATCACGACGATGCTTAGTCAGCACTTGTTCCAGAAGGTTGCACTCGCAGCACAGCTCAGCCTTCTCCAGCAACCACCATGAGCAACTATCCAGTTCCACCACCTTCCTACGGTGCTGCAGAAGGGCGAGGAGCCAGGAACGAAGTCGAAGAGCCTCTCTTGGGAAGCTCGAGTAGAGCCGGCCCTGGGGGTTTCTATGACCAACCGGGTGCAGGCGAACTCCCGGATGATTTCAAGGTCTGTGTTTCCACCCCCTCTTAGCTTCCCTCTTCTAATAGTCTTGCAGTACGGTGTTTCTGTCTCTGAGAGTTCCGTTGAAATTAGGCATGCCTTCATCCGCAAGGTTTATACGATCCTCTGTGAGCATTTCGCCTGCTGTATTTGTGTGACTCCCGCTCACGTCCTCAACAGTGTGTCAGATTGTGCGTATGAGCGTCTCGAAGCTCGTGTACATGACCTGACCATTGACTACAGGCTGCTACCTGCATTGTAGGCGGCGTAATATCTCAGTCTCCCAACGCCATCTTCTGGGTTCAGACACAGTCCGTCCATTCCCACCTTGGCCCCTATGTTGGATTCTCATGGTCTCTTTCAGCACCTGGTCCTTCTATGTTCCTCTTTTCGGTACTCTAATCAATCTCGGCTTACTATACTGGAAGCGCCATTCCCCTCCCTGGAACTTCGTTCTCCTCTCTACGTTCACGTTAATGGAAGCCTTTACTCTTGGTGTGGTCACCGCCTTCTACGATACCCGTCTGGTCCTTCAAGCTCTGTGAGTATCTCACGACCTTAAGTGGTGCCATTAACTTATGCTCTTCCCAGCTTAATTACGCTTGGCGTTTTCGTTGGTTTGACCCTCTTCACATTGCAATCTAAGTATGATTTCTCGGGGATGGGTCCTTTCCTCTTTGGTGCACTTATCGCTCTGGTTATGACGGGATTCGTCGGCATCTTCTTCCCGTTCAGCCGCACTGTGGACCTCATCTTCGCCATTGGCGGTTGCCTCATCTTCAGCGGTTATGTTGTCTATGACACTTACACTATCAACAAACGCTTGTCGCCGGATGAGTATATCATGGGTGCAATTAGCCTATATCTCGAGTATGTGAATCTCGTTCGTCAGCTTCTACCTGTGCTGAGGGTCTCTTTTCTCTCTTTTACTAGTTTTATTAACCTCTGTAAGTCCCTTTTTGATCCATTTCTTTCGCCCCTTGGCTAATGCATGTAACGTAACAGTCATTAACATCTTACGACTCCTCAACGATCTTCAAGATCGCTGAATCGGGGGAAATATCTTTTTAATCAATTTCGGCGTTACCACTCACTTGCCTGTATGTAAAGTATATTCTCGCTGTTGCTTCGCTTTTACGACGGACAATACAATCTTGTTTTGACCGCCCATATCAGACTTGATGCACTCGTAAGAAGACCCGGTTTCGGACCTGGTGCTAGTTCGGCAACTTGATACATGATACTAACGTGGCTTTGAAGCCACCTGTTCCTTGTCCTTGCTCACAAAGATTAAGTGTTGAAGTTGATTGCGATCCACTTGATAGATTGCGCAGGATCGATGGTGTCTTGGGGGTTCGATACCGAACTATACGGGTGTTCTAGACCTCATTCTGGGTCCCATCTCCACCCTGCCCGAGGACAGCTACGCGGGATTAAATGTGGATTGGAAGCAAACCAGACAGCTAAGATGAAAAGTCAAAGTCTGTGGGGGTAATAGCGATTGTGTTTACTAACGCATACTCCAGAACGGTCGTAACGTTCGTAAGGGCTCGAGCTTGTCGGAGAGCTCAGGGTTGAGGCACACTTCACGAGTGGAGACCATTCACCGCCAAGACTCGGGTTTTAATGGTATACCAAAGGCTAAAGGTTCCACGTTCTTTACATGGCTTGGTTCGGGTTGTCAAGCGTGGACGGAGAATGCGAGTACGTCTACGGAGCCTTCCTAACACACTTGTCCCATGAATGGAGTACTAGCCATCATTTCTTTGCCTCTGGCACTCAAAAACGGGTTTGCTCCGCTGATATGCAGCTGCTGCCACTTTGGGAGTGGGGACGACCACATGGGTCCTCCTATCAGATGGATACCCATAACCAGTCCACGGATCTAGACATCCACGCCCAGGGGGACAGACGTGGTGTCATACAAGCCCAATGCCATCCCTTGTTGTCCAGTCAAGTATGCCTCCTTCAAATGCGCCGATACCGGGTCTGCAATGTTTTTAAGTGCGGAAAGAATCGCACTGGCCGTCCTTTGCAGGCTCCAGAGACTGACTGTTTTGATGCGTTGTCGGTTCATGTTGGCCTGGCTGACGTGGTAGGCCATCGCATCATATGTCTGCGAATGAGTCAGATGTGTGTATGCTATGGAAAGGGAGAAGGGGTATACCTTGATGGAAATTTCGTCCATCAATCCAGCTGTGAAGGAAAATAATCAGTTTTCGATTGTGATGTCATACAACGGATGATACACACTCTCCCACATCTACAAAAAAACAGCTGTAAGGATAGGTTCTCTTGTAGCAAAATCGAACAGGGACTCACAGTCCATGCGCCATCAAAGTCACTCAGGTTTTTCACTATCCGACAATGAATCGGCACCAATGTACGGTTCGCACTATGCATCAAACCATGATCAAGATGGAAGCCAGGCGGAAGGATGGCGATACGTACTTCATAAAAGCAACGATAGGCCGGATGAACGCGTTATTAACATAACTCAAATCATTCGTGAAAATAGGCACAGCGGCCTTCAAATCACGGAACCTCAAATCAATGTCAATCACAACCTTCGGTCCTCCTTGACCTTCTCCAGTGGTACCAGCACTGTTCTTACCGCGTTCGTATGAGTCATAGTCATATAGTTCATCCTCAGGCACACTCAGCGGCGGCCGAGCAAGCTCTCGTTGTCCAGGAATGCGCTTTAATTCAGGATTATTGTCTTTCCCGTTCGTGTTGAGCGAAGAGATGGCATCAGCGATTTCGCCGAGGATAGCATTGAAGGGAAGGTCTTCGTGTGGGTCACGAGGGAATTTGATGTCGAGGACTGCATCGACCTTGCCTGAGGTTATCCAGGAGATGGGACCTTCCATAGTGGTGGAGTTCCGCAAGTGGTCAACATTGACACCGTCAATGCGGATGCGACTCTGTGAATGTACCTAGGTAAGATGAACATGTGCAGACAAAATTGTGAATAAGGGCGCACCATACGACCCCATTCGCCATCTTCAAGGTCCTTTTCTGTAGTCCGTCCAATGCTCTGAGGTTTATGAAGGCTGAATAAACAGTTGTCAAACTGTCCTACAACGTTCTCTGCACGTAAGAAGTCATAGAACAACCACCGCTTCCTGAACTGTCGTATATCTGCACGAAAGATCGAGGCTGTGTAGGGACGGAAGCCTCCAGGTTGATAGACTGTGACCAACACATCCTCCAGCTGCAACGATTCCAACTCGAAATCTCCTGGAACATATTTGTGACGGAACAAGGCGGGATCAAGGGGGTTATCTGGATCCCAGTAAACATTTCGACGGTCTAGGAACTCGTCAGGGAGTCGGAGCTAATGAAGATTGAAGAGAACGAACCTAACACTCCGCGTACACCCCTAATGACCGCATCCTCTACAAGACCCTTCCCATCCAGCCACCTCCAAAGCGAAAGTGTGACATCAACCGAGTCAATCGTCAAATCAAACAATGACATGTTCAAGTCTTCCTCATCCAACGCAATAGGCACAGCAGCCTCATCCTCGTCGTCACCGAAATGATGATACCCAGGATGGTTGCTCACATCATACCCCGCGGCTGTCAAATGTTCGTTTTCTTCATATTGACGTTGTTGAGGCCGTTGTGCTGCAAGCTCTGGTCTGCGAGAAACATAGACGTTTTTAAATGATATACGGGATTCACGCCATTTAGGGACGATTGCGGATTCGAAGATGATTGTAACCCCTGTTTCAGAGGTGAGGTAGTCACTGATTGCCCGTGCAATGTAGTCTAGAGGAATGTCAACAATACACTTCAGCTGGACAAACAATGGACTTACGTTGAAGTCGTAAGCTATTCGCAATGGCAAATATCACAGAGAAGAACGTTGTCCTACAACAGTCGTCATGGCTCATCCAGTGAGAAAGGAAGGTGCGACTTACGTCCCAATGAGGATCCACAACGTCTGGCTCATCAAGAACCAAGTGACAAACGCCGAAATATCATCCGCGTTGAACTTGCGAAACGATTTGATCGTGAACCATTTGAACCGGATCCTCAACCGTTGCCAAAAACCCGTTGCAACACTCAGAAAGTCGTCACGTGTAGGACGGTGAGGATGCGGTAGGGACATAGCGAGCCGCCGGAAGAACCGAGAATAGTCGTCTAGATGTTTTGGTGGATTTGCAGGGTCGATCGGTTGGTGTTGTGGTTTCTGAGGTGGTTGTGATTGCTGCGACAGTGATGAAGATGTTGAAGCTATCTGGGCATTGCTGTAAGAATTGCGGCAAGTGCATGGCCGGTCGTCTAGCACAGATATTGGCGGTTCCTCGGGATCAGAGGGTGGATGTTGAGTTTGTGGTCGTGTGTTGGGTGGTTCGGATTTGTCGTGTGCCCGACCTGCGTTCATACGCGTTGCATTCGCGTGTATCCATCGCACATTTCCAGGAGATATTCGCATGTTGAATCCAACGCCCGACGAACATACTTGCCCCCCGAGCAAATGAGCATTTACAGTGCCGAACGACCGTTGTCGTTGCATCTGGCCTGGGCCTGGGCTACACTGAGCCTCCTTCAAATAGGAGTGAATCCACCTCCGCCCCTGATGAAGTGCATCCATAGGCATTACACTGTTGCCGGTGCTCGTTGTCGTAGCATTCCGATGAGGGGGAGTCGGCGACGCAAGTGTCTGACTCCGGAAAAAATTTCGTATGACACTGTAGCGGTCTAGGGCGGCGCCGTTGAACTGTGTTCCGCGTGCAGCTGCCCGAGGCAGCGCTGAAAGAGCCCTACTACAGTGTGCAGAGGGCAAGGCCATGGTGGTAGATGAGGGAAGGTTGTGGATGAGGGACGTCATGGCTGAAAGTTTGACCATTTACGGGAGCTCTTGCTTTATTCGGACAACACACTACACCTAAATTACAAAAATATACTCTACAAACATACCGAGCGAGAAAAGTCGAGGCACTAACAAAACAACAATCTGTGCACTTTTTGTCATACATCTATAATGCATGTCAATCAGATTCGATTTTTCGCAGGGGCATGCACAACTCACTCGTGGGCTTTTTCTCATATTCGGCAAGACATACACTCCTCGCCGCCGCCATCAGATCTACAATCACAAGACTTAAGAAATTCCATGTATAGCGTTTTTGATTGTGGTACCTCCATAGAGGCCGGAAGACCTGCACGGGACACTGTTAGTCCTCCGTATCCTCCCATTGGCCTCCGTCACGGTACGTGCGGGTGGCAATGGCTTTATGACTCGCCCAGATATCACTCACGCAGGTTTCAAAGGCAAAGCGCCCGATCGCTGGTTTGCGTCCGGTGATTTTGTTTTTGGCTTTGCAGCGGATTGTGATGGGCTCAGAGAATTTGGAATAGTGGAGATAGGCAATCCAGGTATGGCAGAATCAGGGGTTGTGTCCATAGGTTCACCTTGTGGGCAAACAAAGTTCTTTCACCGCCAGCAAACTTGTAGTCCACACGGATTTGTCTTCTGCCACAAACTTAGGCGAAAATTCACCGTTTTGCCTTTTGGGCGAACCTTTCGGTAATTTGATCGGAGTCGGGGAAGCTGGATTGATAACGGCCGTGCCAAGATCCAATGGGAATGAAGGGGTAGGGATGAATCCCTCGGTTAGCAACGGTGGTGATTTAGGTGTTGGGGGAGGCGTGATCGGTAAAGGGGCAGTCTGAGAAGAGTTTGGACAGCACGAAGCACTTGGGGGCGGCCCTCTTCCAGTAGGCATGATTGGTGTTGACATTGCGGGTCTAGGTTCAAGGGGCGGCAAACTGGTCGACGAATTATTGACCGACGCGGGTGTAAGAGGTGAAATGGTACCCGATGGCGCAGACGATGGAGGAGTAAAGGACGCGAATGATGATTTCTGACCGTATGGTTTTGCCCTTACCAGAGTGGGATGCGGCATAGTTGCTTTCGGTGTTGCGGCAATGGGTTTTGGATTTCCGGGGCTGGAATTAGGTCTTGTCGACCTTGATGCCTGCACAATTCCATCCAGTGGTGGTGGATTCGACCCCGGCACAGTTGGTTTTGACGTCGGATTTGGTGCCAGTAGTTTTGAAGTCGACGCTTTGGACTTGGCGCGAATGGTTTTGACGTCGGCCTGCTGGACACTAAAGCAATCGGCTTTGGCGATACTGGTTCGGGGGCAGTTTTCGACGTCGACCGAATCTGTTTTGGCACGATATTTATTGGCGCAGACAAATCCGACTCATTGGATTTATATCCAGGCAGTGAAGCCTTAGGGGACAGTCGCCACACCAGGACTGGTCATGATCTTTGGTATCCGAGGAAGCTTTTGAGGAACCTCCGAAGAAAGAAATTGTTTGGGCTCCATGCCTCTGAACGTTGGCATGGAACCTTGCCACCCGGTCCATAACGAGATGGGCAAGGGAGTGAGAGTGGACGTAGGTCTTAATTTATGATTCGTGGATGATGGCAAAGGCTCCGATAAAGGCACGCCAAGTGCGGGTCTCGAACCCTTGGTTTGGGTAGAAGTTGAGGGGCAACTCGAGGTAGAAGTAACCATAGTAAGATGCTGTCGTGATCCCCGGTCCTGAGTCTGGTTGGGTCTCAAGGAGCCTGGTGCAGCAATAGCTCCGGTAGTGGAGCTTGCTGGTGGTCTTTGCGCTTCAAGAGAAGAGGGGGTTGGCGCATTTATCGAGGCGAGAGGCCCTCGCGGGCGCGGATCTCTGGCGACGAGTGCTGCAGGGATTAAGCGGACGGTTAACTTTATTTTAGCTTAAAGTAGGGTCGCTCTTTGACCATTGGTTTCTTGTATAGATTTACCTGAAACATACTCTCCGTGACACCAACAAGGGGAGGTGAAGAAGTAAGCTGGGTGAAGATAGACCGAGAGGCAGCAACAAGTGTCCGTTGAGTGGGTTGGTTTGACTGGAAAGGCGGTGTAAGTGGGCCAACCGAGGTATCTGCCGACGTAATCCACGCAAATTTACTCATTCACCTTGAATATTGGTTGCCAGTTCTGGACATCGGAGGGATGGGTCCATTACTGTGTCTCCTGCGACGGGTCGAGGCCGTCGTTATTTCGCAGCCGATGGGTTTAGGAGGGAGAGAGGCTGTATCTATTATGTCAATTATATGGGATGAGGGCAATTCATATGCCCTGCTGGTTTCCAGACATGGTGCCAAGAAATGCAGCACAAGATCGCGTAACCTACTAAAAGGTAACGACACTCGCTTGGAAGTTGATATATGCAGCGCTATAGCTACGGCTTTGAGATGCAACTCGGGAGGTGTAGAATGGAGAACAGGCGGGAAGATGCTGGGAGCCTAGGCAGAAGATGGGGCGAGTTTTTGAACTGAAACTAGGGCACAGAGCACATTGCACTCGGGACGAGAGGCAATGTTTCAAATTTCAACAGCCGTATTCCTGACCGTCGTCCGCAAGCATTGCATGCCTGCCAACATCGCCCGGAGGCAACGCTATCTATTACCTGGGTGCTTTGTGTATGTATGGAACCGACTGCCTGTCGATACACCTCTGCATTTAGAATGGAGACCCGAGACAGAACTGAATTCAATCGTGGCCCGCCTCTAGCAGATAAGTTGACGTTTGACGTGAGATGACAGTCACAGGGCACTAAGTTTCTCCACAATACATCGATGCTAGCCCATACCTCGCAATAGATGAGTCTGGGGGCAAGTATTTGCGAGTGTTAGGAAGTAGCACTGAGCCGGCCCGAGCCTATGCGATCAGGCGTCGCGTGTTGCTTTCTCAAGTCCAACTTGTCACTGCTTCCCTCCTTGACGACCTCGTCCCCTCTGTAAAAATCCCAAAATGCCTATCGGTAGACGCAACAAGGTCAAGGGCGTCCAGTTCACCATCATGGTTGTGGGTGTGTAGTCGCGTGTATGGTTGTTGCTATTCTCGGTTTGCGCTTACGACCATTGGACGACTTCGATTATAGGTGCCTCGGGTACTGGACGCACCACATTTGTCAACACTCTTTGCGACTCGAACTTGTTACCCCACAAGGTCTGCGACAGCCCGGAGACCGCCCATGAGGAGGAGGGTATCAAAATCCGGCCCGTTGACGTCGGTGGGTGTTGTCTTGACTCGTCCTCTGTCCTCACTTATCAGGACCCCAGAACTTGAAGAAGATGGCATCCGCATTGCTCTCACCATTGTTGATACCCCAGGTTTTGGTGACAACATCAACAACGAGGCCTCGTGCGTTTCTCCTTTCATAACGCGTCCGCTTTCGTGCTCATGCCATTCCTCTTTAATCAGATTCCAGGAAATTATGAGCTACCTGGAACGTCAATATGACGACATACTCGCTGAACAGTCTCGTATCAAGCGTAATCCTCGTTTCAAGGATAACCGCGTCCACGCCTTGCTCTACTTCATCCCTCCCACTGGTCACGCGTATGCTTCCCATCTCCACTTCCCCGTTACGTCCTAAGTCCCTCATTCTTCAACTTCTAGACTTCGAGAAATGGATATCGAGCTTATGAGAAGGCTCTCTCCCCGTGTTAACGTCATTCCTGTCATTGGGAAGGCAGATTCCCTCACCCCAAGAGAGCTTCAGGCATTTAAGAAGAGGGTGTGTTCCTCCAAATAAATATCGCTTTTGGTGCTAACAAAATAATGAATCTAGATCATGGAAGATATTGACTATTATGATATCCCTATTTATAATTTCCCTTATGATCCCGAGGAAGATGATGAAGAGACCATCCAGGATAACATGGAGCTTCGCGTAAGTGAAACAGACGCTGGCCAGTGGCGAGTCGAATTAATCATTCTGATAGGCTCTCCTTCCCTTCGCCGTCGTCGGCTCGGAAGAGGAAGTTGTGATTGATGGTGAACCCGTCAGAGCTAGAGTCTATCCGTGGGGTCTGGTCGAAGTTGACAATCCTCACCACTCCGATTTTGTCAGACTTCGAGGAGCTATCCTTGGGTGTGTCTTTTCGATACAGCTGATTAGTCGACTGAAGTGTTGTTCCCAGATCTCACCTCGGTGACCTCAAGACCTTGACTGAAGATGTCCTCTATGAGACTTATCGTACTGAGAAGCTCTCCAAGAGCATCCTTGACGAGTCTCGGTATGTGTGAACAAGGAACACTTGGGTGTATGCTAACACGTTGTATTCTGTGTTTAGTGAAGATGAAATCATTCCCGAGGATCTTGCTAACCAGAGTGTCCTCATCAAGGAAGAACAGTTGCGCAAGGAGCAGGAAAGGGTTCGTACCACACGAGAATATTCCAGGTGTTCTCACCAAGCTCACATTCGATTAATCTATCTAGCTTCGCGAGTTCGAGCTAAGGGCTCAGCATGAGATCAATGTCATGAAGCAACAGCTTTTGGCCAAGGAAGAAGCGCTCAGGTTGGGCAATTCCCATTCGTACTCCTCTCTCATTGCCTGATGCTTGAGTTAACAGGAACCTGGAAGCACGCACATTCTCCCAGCCTGGATCCCCTTACTGACTTCCGCGTCTATTGGCTACCCCTCTTCTCCTGCATTCACTTCTTTCATCATCTCGGTCTGCTTCTGACTCCTGAAGGAAAGCAGCCAACCGAGAATTCTAGGTTTCCTGCACTCCTTTTGTGTTGTATACCCGCTTCAGACGCCTAGAGGTATTAGGTTACATTATCTCCTTGGACGATGTTGTTACCCTATCTTGGACTGTCTTTATAACCCTGAAATACATCATCATCTGTCTTGCACACTATGTTTTCGATGTGAGAAGATGGAAGACAGAAACAGTAATCGTTTTCCACGGGTTGGCCATCGAAGTAGACGCGTTCCGTTAATGGATACTAGGCAGGCCTAGCCGTGCCTTCGGCACGGGGGGGTTAAGCACAAAACTAATT